>CAJQZN010037828.1:0-24498 GCA_907164685.1 Colias eurytheme | reverse complement strand
AGTATTATTTGATGATTATTATAGTATATTTTATGAAATACAGGACATTTTAGTAAATGAAACAACTTTGGATTGTTTCACAAAACACGATAGTTATTATTATTATAAAAAATAGACACTGCACTGAAGACACGACTATTACACATGATTACATAATCATGAAAATTATACTATGGTCCTATTACAGTTAAAAATTTAATCAGAATCCTCATCAGAACCTCACAGAATGCGAATCCACCGTGACCAGTCAGTACTTGTGTGGTGTGGTGTGTGATGTCTTTTTCCCGACTACCTTGTATGCAGCAGCAGCGCTTGGGAAAAAGCATTCCTCCTCCTATCCCATTCGCTGATCGTAGCCTGTCTCAAAATACGCTTGACGAATGAAACAGGGCACAGATCGTAATCCGGTTTCCTCCTCAACCCCAGAGCGGCCTCCTTGGCTAACTCGTCTGCCCGTTCGTTCCCCGCCCTGCGAGCGCCTTAATCCAAAACAGGGAGACCTCCCGCCTCTGCAATGCAGCTTTTCGGAGGGCCGCCCGTGTTTGTACAGTCAGGGGATGAGAGGAACTTAGGGTAACCGCCTGGAGCGCCGATCTGGAGTTAACAAGGACACCGACCTTTGCCGCTCTACTCTTGCAAAGCTATGTCTACTGCTCTTTTGAGCGCTAGGAGCTCAGCCTGATAGACGGTACAATACGGTGGCAACGCAAGCTTAATGGCCTTTGTCTCGGCATCACCTTTCCATACGGAAAGGGCGGCTCCAACTCGACCCTCTATCTTGCTGCCGTCCGTATAGACCCTGTGGACGTGGCTGTTAACCACGTCAGCATAGGTGTCCTCATTTATCAAGCCAAGCCCCAGCTCTACCTGCTCTGCCGGATGTGGGTCCTCAATCGCAAGAGCCATTCGTTCCACCTCCCTGTCCCTCAACACCGCCGGGTGCGACACACCCCTCTTGATCTCATAAAGCCTCGAAGCTTCGAGTATCCTGAGGTCAAGAGGGAGAATCCCAGCCAACAGCATCGCAGAGTTCAGGGAGACAGTCCGATATGCTCTGCAGATCTTCTGGGCGAAACCCCGTTGAACGGTGTTAAGCCTCTTTTGGACCCCCATCTTTTCCGTAGTGGGTGCCCACGCTGCTGATGCATACAAGATAGTCAGTTCTATGACTGCGATAAATATAGTCTTAACTACTTGGGGGTTAAGCCCCCAACTTACTCTAGCTGCTCTTGCTAATAGCTTATAACGGGCGATTGCCTTTTTGCAAACGCTCCCGACGTTTCGGTCAATGTCAGGCCGCCATCAATAGTAAGGCCCAGTATCTTAATACTTTCGAAATATTGGATGTCCACACTCCCCATTACAAGTCGTGGCATGTCAAATTTTAATTTTCGTGTCGAGAGCAGGGCACATGTCTTGTGTGGTGCGAATTTTTGTTTATTTCTGACACCCCGTTCGTCAATTTTCCTCAATGTGCAGTTTGTCTTCGTCTCTACTTCTAAAGCAGTATCTCCATCAAACACTAGCACAATGTCGTCGGCAAAAGCCTGACAAAACACATTCTTCCACTCAGGTATCTGCTGATCAACCGCCTTACGTTCCCCGAACACACAACTTCGGCCAACCGCACCTTTATGACTGGCCACCAGGCGCTGTCGAAGGCTCCCTTTATGTCCAGAAATACCACAACAGAAATCTTCTTCTCCTCCCTCTTGTTTCTGATGTGGCCCACCAGTCTATAGAGGGCGTCCTCGGTGCTCCTCTGTGGCATGAAGGCATACTGATGGGGGCTTATTGTGGGCAGCAGGTAGAACCTGAGTCAGACGACCAGCATCTAATGAAGATGAAGATGAAGGTTTCGATGTGGTCTATTCTGATGCCTGCCTCGTTTATCAAACAATCAAACTTTCATCTCTTTTAATTTTTCTAAGGCCGTGTAAATCATTTGCTCAGTAATAGAAAGTGTTTAAAAAAATACCTTGCATACTTGCACTCCATAATGAATGTATCTGGAAATCGATTTCTTAATAAAACCCCGAATAAGCCTGTACTAGCACTTACTTAAATAATGTAGAAAACTATTTACCTGAATAATATCGTAACAATGTTTACTGTCGAAGCATATTGATATTCTTTTTCGTAAAGATCTAAAACCATATTATTCGTTTAAAATACATTTTAATGTTATTTTATGGAATAAACGCGTAATTTTTCATATCTTCGTAAATAAAGATAGAAAAATTCTGAAAAAAATTTACATGGTGTATTTTAACTTCTAGATGCCGAAAAACGCATAACATGAAAAACCCCGTAATAGGTCATTACCGGATTATTCGCGGGGGACGTCGACATTCACTAAGAAAATAAGTGATTCAACAAAAGATGCGCTAATAGAAAACTCCAGAGATTTTCAGGCTTTAAATTTTTTTGTTTCTGATTATTAAAACACATACTGATAATAAGAAGAAACATTAATTTAATTATACGGTTGTCAAAGAAAATAAAAAATAACAAGTCCCAAGTGAATTTTGCTTTATAGAAATCCTTCTCCTGAAAGGGAGCCGGCGTTGATGGCATCGACATTGAGCCAGCCCACGCCGCCGGCTGAGGACCAGTATGGTAAATATCTTATTAATTACTAGATGGGCTCTGCGGTTTCACCCGCGTGATGTTATAGTCTTAACGTGATGTTATATAGCCTATAGCCTTCCTCGATGAATGGGCTATCTAACACAGAAAGAATTTTTCTAATCAGACCAGTAGTTCCTGAGATTAGCGCGTTCAAACAAACAAACTCTTCAGCTTTATAATATTATAAGTATAGATTAATATATATTATCATGTGTGTGATTGTAGCATAAAACTTTTGTTTTACAGTTTCTGATCAAATGCCGACAACATCCGGCCAGCCGCCGCTACTCGTGGTGCCGGCTGAAGACCAGTTTGGTAAATATCTTATTAATTAATATAATATAGACCGAGTATAATTGTTAAGTGTGTGTAGGCGATTATTTCGTGACTATTGCAGATATCAAAAGTATCAAATATCAAAGTGTTTGATGAAATTTTTTTGGATATTTCTCGTTTTATTTTTATAAAGTTATTATTGTCATTTATTATATACAGGATATATCATGTGTGTAATTTTAACATAAAACTTTTTTTTTACAGTTGACAAGTCAAGTGGACAGCAACGGTTCCGTGGGTACTGCGGATGCGTCCACGGTGTCAATCGAAGAGAGCTGGGCGGTACGCCGCGAAAAAAAAGAGAGTATTTCAAAGATGAAGTAACAGACTCTGATGCTTCTTGTTGAAATACTCTTTTGTTTTTATTTTTATATTTATATTTATTATTTTTGCTATGTTTATATTTATTCGGTGTATATGTATATATTTTATGCAACACGCTCTTTAGAGAATTATTATTATATGTAATATATTTTCAGTACCCTATGTATGATTATTGAGATTGTTGTCCCTGCGACTACTCCCAGCAGTAGGCGACGCAAATTAACGGATGGTAAGAATAAAGCATTTTAACTATAACAAAGTCTAATGAACCTTATTCATTGGACATTAAGTTGCATATTTATTTTTTCCAGATGCCATCACGTCTGTCGTAAATGACAATGCTACATTTCATAGACAACGACATACTGACAGACGCACCGTCAAGATCTCGATTGTGTAAAATCCAACCAGTGACTGACTATTTTAACGACAAGTTTTCTAGCTTGTACTACCCACGGCAAGAGATAGCCATTGATGAGTTATTGCTGAAGTGGCATGGAAGACTGAGCTTTGCTCAGAAAATATATTCCAAATCCGCGCAAGTAGGCATCAAAACCTATGAGCTATGCGAGTCATCAACTGCTTATCTTTGGCGGTTTGTAGTATACGCTGGAAAGAATAAACCGACAACTACGATGACTGACAATAATGATGATGATGACACTGACCAGATAGAACAAACAAGCCAAAACGAACAGACAGAACAGAGAAGTGACATGACTGACTTTACACCGACTAATGCGATGGCGAAAATAGTTTTTGACCTGATGGAGCCTCTGCTTCATCGAGGTCACACGTTAATAATGTACAATTTCTACAATTGTCCATTGTTAGCGAGATGCCTGAAGCTACGAAAAACGGACTGTTACGGGACTCAACAACTGAATCAGGAATTATTCCTAGTTCCTTACAGACGATGACACAGACTGACTCGAGAGTTGACACTTAAGGTGAAGTCGTCGCCAGCTACTGTAACGATTTGTCGCTTATGGTTTGTCGAGATTCGAATTTAGTTTCGATAATCTGATATCTTGACGTACCATAAGCTTGAAATCGGAACAAGAACAAAGTATAATCGAACTGCTTTTAAACCAAGCGTGGTTCTTGACTATAAAAAGAAGCCGCGTTTGGTACAAAAAGTTGTTTCGCCGTTTTTTGAACGCTGCTGTATTAAACTGTTTTTTTTTAATATACAGCAGCAACCATAAAATGCCATCGGCGGACCAGAACAGCGTTGGCGGAGTCATTACTAAAGACATACCGACAGTTTGACCTGACGATAGAGACGCGACTGATTACACTGACCACTACTACTTTAAGGCAACGAAATGTGGTGGCAACACTCCAGCATCGGCCAGTTGTCGAAGGTGACCACTATCCCGTGCACGCCGCGGCCGATGTCAAGCGGGGAAGGTGCAGGGTATTGTGTACATGTGCGCAATATCACCAGTCGCACAATTTGGCAGTGTATGGAGTGCCGTGTTAATTTGTGTATTCTGGGATGTTTTAGGGGACTATCATAAACGAACTTATAAGGTTTTGTTTATTTATTTATTTTATTGATAATCATTATACGAGTAGGTTTTGTTTTAACATTATGTTAGATTCAGTATTTTTGGGTTTGTTATAAATAATTAACAAATGTTACGATTAATAATATTTTTGTTTTAAAATTATGTTAAATTCAGAATATTTGTGTTTGTAATTATTAAATAATTGTGGGAACATTGGTTCCCACAATCTTATATATAAAAATGAATCGCAAAATGTGTTGGTAAGCGCATAACTCGAGAATGGCTGAACCGGTTTCGATAATTCTTTTTTTATTATGTATATTCCTTGAAGTACGAGGATGGTTCTTATGTAGAGAAAACGTAAATATTATGTACCACGGGCGAAGCCGGGGCGGACCGCTAGTTATTTAATATGTTTTATGACAAAGAAAAAAACATGTTTTAAAAATTTCATTCTCTATTAATAATATCTTATAACATAATGGTCCGGGAGCCAGCAGCAGATTTTATGACCAAGTTCCTCTCAAGCGGTAATTAGTAAAATGCATCAAAGTATAGTATTATGAAGCCTCGTGAACGTCAGATGGAGCTCGGTTGGGGGGAAGAGCAGTTGTAGCCTCCCGTATCAGCTGACGGTTTTTCCACCAAGATACAGCCAGCTGACCTATATATTTATCCACAGTTACATATAAGCTATCATCAGGTAAATTTTTGTTTGAGAGGAAATAACGGAAAATGAATTTTTCTTTAAACTTTCATGTTCGAGACACCAGCTGACGTATAATACACCATGTTGTAACCAGCTGACTAATTTTTTTCGTTGAGATATTGGGTTAGCTACAATTTGACAAATTTTTAGCTGAGAGGAAATGAATGAATGAATGTATTTTTTTTCCTATGTGCGTGGGAGGCTACAACCGCTCACCCCCCCAACCGAGCGCCAGCTGACGTTCACGAGGCTTTATAATACTATACTCTCATGCGTCTGACGAATTATCTCTTGAGAGGAAATAGTTAACCAAATTTGCACCTGGCTCCCTAACCATAAGAAAATATAATCTAATTTTATACCTTTTTTATGTCTTTTATTCCTGGAAGGGTAAACCCTACTTTTTACTGATACGCATAAATTAATTTCATACTTGCTAATAGTGGTAATAGTTTATGCGGGTAGTTACATAATTAATTTAGCTTACCGCATCATCCATTGCTTTTTGAACATCCCGTTCTATTTGCTTCGCTTCTTCATTTCCAACTAATTGAGCTTTAAGACAGTCTATTGCAATTTTAACAACATGTTCTAAATCTTCATTCGGTAGGTGAACACCACAGTCTATTTAAAATTAAATTTTTAAGTTTAATGTTCTTTTTTATAGATAAATACATAATAAGAAAAAATTGATTGTCTGTAAAGTCGTTTTACTGACGATAGTTGAACGTGACAACGTCCGATTGTGCTTCTTTGTCGCTCGTTCCGCGCTCTCGCTTGCACTTCAAGCCTTACATGGAACGCCTCAGAGCGAGGTAACGCCGCATGAGTCATGTTTTTATGTGCGTGCAGCCGGCTCAATCAAATTATAAGATGTTGTCACGTCAAAAAAATAAGATTATCTACACATATCCTGCAGATTTATTTCATTATAATTACATACATATTATAATATTATAGTAGAGCCATTTTAATAGGCAACATTTGACAGTTCAACAAAATTCAACAACGTAACCTAGTAACGACGACATAGAATAACAATATGATATTTCGTTTTGTTAGAACTGCACATTTGCTTAACTTTTTTCAATTACGATTACATATTTATAATAATAATGACCGATGCAACTAATTTTAAGATTTGATTTTACTGATAAACCATTCTAAACATAATAAACATTTTCTTATTTAAAGAACTGACGTCGCTACAATTTTGTGTCAATAAACCTTTTTTCTTTATAAATACCAGAGACGTTACTCTAAAAATCGAAATCTGACATCTAGAATCGAATGCATTGGTTACTTGGGAATAAAAATCATCATAAATTATTGACATGTGTTTCAAGTTCGATTGACAATTGTTTCAAGTCCGTATCGATTAATTCGCTTTAATCGATGTTTTTAAGCAGGTTACCACCCTATGAAGATAAAATTGATAGACGTCAAATGTTGCCTATTAAATTGGCTCAACTATAGCACAGACTAATAATAATATACTACGTATACAAACTATAGTAAGGATTTATTGTACCTTTAATATCATCAATCACGTCAGTAATGATAATGCTGTCGATAGATTCAGTAGATAGAGGATTCTCGTCATCAATTAGAGAGTTTACGAGCGACGTCATTGTTTCTTCAGTACCTAAGGAAAAAGGTACATATTTTGTGGAAGTCATATATTTGAGTGAAAAGTTAGGTACTAGTAGATACATTAGTGAAAAAAAAATCAGTTAAATTAAAGTTAAACCTTAAGTGCTCTCAATTTATGTATGTAATCTCTTATCAAATAAAATTTCCATATTATACTTATTACAAAGTAAGGAATACCTGCGCTGTTTTTTTTATAATCTATGAATTATTGCTGAAGCCTTTACCTAAATCAGCAAGTTCTGTAGTATGCAACAAGGCAGCGAGAGCTGGCCCGAGCCGTTCATGTAAGTGCTTTCTCAGTCCCGACACGTCTTTCAAAGCCGCTTCCAAAGATTCCATAATTTTGTGGGATTGCTGATCTGTGCCCTCCATGGCTTCGACCTGTGTCAAAAATACTTCAAGCATAGGACTAGAAAAATCGATAGAAATACAAGAAACACCAATGACAGTCGGGGACTCTTCCTGGTACTGGTTATAAAATATACATGGAAGTATTCTCCACTTAAGAAAAAAGATCAGGACCAGAAAGCTAGTCGTAAGAAGTATTGGCACATTGGGATAAACGGGTTAAATCCGTTTAAAAGTGAAGGTTCTAAATAATTATAAAACATCCTGGGAATTAAGACATAAAACACATTTTTCTAAGATCCGTTCAAAATACAGCGAAGTCGTATACAGTATCATTCACATATTGAAAAATATAAAACAAACATTAGTATTATTATCTCACGTGTTGTCGTATCAGTCGATCAGCTAACGCCGCTAAAGCGTCGAAAGCTCTCGTCTGTTTCTTATACATGCTGGGGTCGCCTCCATACTTCAATAACCATTTGCGTACTAAACTATCCACAACTTCAAAACGAGATTTTGCCCTGGATAAAGAAAATTAACTCTTCATTTTCAAATAACCCTTTTTTTTATGAGAAAAAGCAGTGGGATGTTTGAGTTAAAAAAAGAGTTAATTTAAGTATTGAGTATAATAGTTTATAGTTAACTAGGTTTCCGCCCGCGGCTTCGCCCACGCAGTCAAAGAAAATCCCGCATAGTTCCCGTTCCCGTGGGATTTCCGGGATTACATTTTCCCGGGATAAAAAGTAGCCTATGTCCTTTTTCGGGTATCAAAATATCTCCATACCAAATTTCATGAAAATTGGTTCAGTAGTTTAGGCGTGATTAAGTAACAGACAGACAGACAGAGTTACTTTCGCATTTATAATATTAGTATGGATAACAACTTGATACCATACAATTAAAGGTTGGATTAGTGGTAATTTCCAGGACAAAGGTCCCATTCAATATTCAAAGTGTAATAAATTCTTACCCAGAAATAACATCAGCTAATTCAGCAGTGAGTTCGCGAAGCAATTCGTCAGCATCATCACGGGTTACTCTCATGGAGTCCAAACAATCGTAAAGCAGTTTCATCACATTGACATCGTATACAAGTTGAACTGAGCCTAGTGGAGTACTGCAAATAATGTTAAAATAAATAGAATTATATAAAATATAGGACATTATTACACTAATCTACCTAGTCCCATAGTAAGCTCAATAATTAATGTTAATAAGTATAAGAAGTTTTTAATGGGAAGATTATATTATTATGGTAAATATTTCAAGGGTTTATTAGTTGGACGTGTCCACGTAAAAATTTACGATACAATTACTGTATAGGAATTTTTAGTCACTGTATAGGTTCTGAAATTTATGCGATACATAAAATTATCATCTAATTATGTATTAGTAGCTAACACAGAACTTTAAAATAATAAAGCGTTGTAGAATGAGAAATGAATGTTTTTTAGAAGTTGTCCTAAGAATTCCATCTTGTAAATTCAACAAATTGTTTCAAAGAAGTTTCTAGTATTTACATTGGAAAGTATTTCTTGCGTAGCTGTCTCGATGTATGTGGAACTTGAAATAGATATATTTGTGATCGATCAGAAGGCGGCGGGCTGACTGTCTCCATCGGCGGACGATATGACAGCGGCTTGAGACGAAGACTTTGAATTTCTTCACGTAGTGCCTGGGTGTGATATATCAAACGTGAAAAAGGAAATGAACTCTATATATTGCCAATTATTAAATGTAGAAATAAATAATTGTCTCGGAAAACTTAATGAAAGCGGTGGAGAGAATGTTGTAAGCATGTGATGATGTGTCTATGGAATAAAGAAATATTAATTACACTGCCGATTATCTTTATTCATTATGAAATTTAAAAATTCAGAGTGCATTACCTTAATTTGTTGTTCCTGTTGCGATCTTATAATACGAAGTCGAACTACATCGCGTTGATATTGCTCTTGCTCGTAGCCACCAGCCATTACTGAAGGATCTTTTTGAGGCTTGAATGCAATGAGAAATGCAAGTTATATTTCTTGTATGTTTGTAAATGTATATTTATTTTCTAATTCACATTCATTCAACGACATCATCTTCATTATAAATATTATTTATTTATCAGTTTAAAATATTACACTTTCCACGTTATTAGCTTTGAAATACCTTTTGTGGTAAGACATCAGCTTGCAAGGCAGCAGCAAGGCGGAGACGATCTGAATATTTTTCCAATGTAGTGAGATATTTTTTCTCCAATGTACCGTGACGTTCCTAATAAAAAAATATGACTTTGGCAATTTCTTTAAACTATAAAGTACATAGAGTCTTTACAATTCTCGAGGCGACTTAGAAGTGAGAACAAAAGGGTCACATTGTCTTTCGTGTTATAATTTATAAATCAGAATCACAAATCAAAGAAGGCATCAGGAAACCGAAGCAAAAATTACATTCCTTTTTCAATTAACAAATCAATACTTCCAAGACTTCATATTCAATAAATTTTCTACACTTTTCTTACCCTCCACGATCTAAGTTGCATCATAATCTGTGGCAACGTGCCAAGAGTTGCCGAGAACTTATGTCTCCTAGCCATTTGTCGCAACAAATCGTCAAGGGTCCGATCCACTCGGCGCGGCTTGCCGAGCTTACGAGTTAGAACGTCACGCATTTTGGCGCGTAACTCCTCCGCTTGTGCCTCCATTTCGCGCAAGTCAATGTTCATGCGGAATAAGTGCGTTTTGTTTACTCTGAATAAGATGTCAAGTTAGTAATATAATATAGTGATGTCCAAATAAATTTTATGATAAATAATTAAATAAGTCCATTAATTCTAACGTACCTAAATGAAATTGATCAAAAATAATTTAAGAAAAGAAAATGATCTTTTAGAGTGAAACATCTTTAGGCGTTGAAAATAAAATTTCAAGTTCGCGTCATGGCAATACCGTCCGCGAAAGGCGACGATTTTGGTATCCTTGAATCTTACCAATGAAATTTCAGTTCTGACATGTGTGCTAGGTACACACGCTCTTTTTTTTTTTTCGAAATGCTTAAATATAAAGTACGTAGACAAACAACAAAAATAATTACTTGTGCCTTTGCTTCTGTTGCTTTATTTCATCGTGTAATTCAAGCACTCTTTTGCGCAAACGTGCCAACAATTGTTCGGGGAATACCACAGTTTGTGACAGTCCATCAGGACCGGTGCATCCGCGGAGCGCTGATGCCCTTATTTGATCGTAACGTAAAATGACGACTTGGTCTACTTCATTCATGCAGCTTTGTTTTTCCATCTTGAATTTAATAAAATATATAACATTTTTAATTAAGTGCTAGTAAAATCTATGTTGATTGAAAAAAGTGATAAATGCATGAAACCAACTTTTCTGTATGCTATTAATTTTAGACTTTTAATTTATTTACTTTGCGGATAATTAATTTTAGTTGAAAATTAAATGTAATGAAATAATTAAGAAAGGAAACTTACCATAAATTCGCGTAAATCATTTTTCCTTTTCTCCAGCTGAACTGAAAACTTGCGCTTCACTTTATTATGTGCATCAATGTCTTTTCGTAGAAGATCAACTAAATGGTCCTGTTCAATAATATCTTGCTCATGTTTATGTCTAAAAATAATGATGAATTTTAGTAAGGTAAGTAAATAAATTGCATAAAACTGCCCAATTTTTAAACATTTTCATAACTTGCATGATATTGTCATATCAGTCATAATATGATGATACTGCTATCGCGATTATTAAATATTAATGTCAAATCAAATTATTATATTGCTAATACGTACCTAGTATTCCGCAATTCATATGTTTTATTGTACACGTCAACGTCACACCCTTCTGGACAGATATTGGGATCGAGGCGAATGGGCCCTATGTCCCGACTGTCTAAGCTTCCTTCATCTTCTTCTTCACTTGATGACGACGACGACTCAGATTCCGAGGATTCTGAGTATAAATATTTAAGCCAAAATATAAGTGCAGCAAATATTGCAAACGGCTCTGTCTGAATTGCCTAACAATATTATACCTAGACTACGCGGAGCAGGAAACATTTAGAGGTAAAATAATTTTGAAATCAATAGTTTCGGAGCGAATTTAGCACACATAAACAAATATACATCTATATTACAATTTAAAGAGTAGAGTAGTACCTAAGTAAAGAGTAGAGTAGTAAAGGGAGAGAACCATCGTATACATATAACAAGAAAAAATGAAAATGATAGAACAACTTACCATCATCGTCCCTTTCACGTGGTGGGCGATATTTCTTCTTGAAGATCCTCCGTAAGAAATCTGCAAACTTATTGTCTTGCACGAGCCTCTTGAATTGCCTTTGTAGATCTTGACAAGCCGCATCCAAACGTTCCTTTTCAGCTTCATGTTCTTCAATGCGGTGTTCACAGTCTGCAATTTGGTCTTGGACACCGCGGACCTACACATTGATGAAATACAATTTTTTTTATTATTATTAAATTCATAGAATACATTTACTTAAATTTTAAATTAAAAATTACCTGCATCAGTTTTGCGTAAACACGTTCAGCCAAGCGATCTTCATGTGCCTCAAATCGATTTAAAACATTCATCTCTCTATGCAGTTGATACAAATGCAATTCCAATAATTGATTCTTTTCCTAAAGGTGGCGATAGCAATCATACAATAAAGACATAAAGAATGTGTATAATAAAGACTATTTAATTATTTTATGGTAATTCAAATAAATGAAAAGTATTGATACCTGAACACGAATCCTTTCTCTTTGCAGTTGTCGTAATCGAGAGTCAAACTGTTGAACAGAAACTTCTGCATCAGCAAGAAGCATATCTTGTTCATACAGATGGCTGTGGAAAACATATGTTTTATACAATTATATCTTATTAAAAATGTTTAATTGCTATCAGTTTATATCGTACCTACCGTTCTATACGTCGTTCACGTATTTCAGCTTCAATCGGAAAGGACTCTTGATCTGGCCTAGCTTTAAGTATCTCCCAAGATGCAGCTAGCGGACGTGATTCTATAAAATAATTATAGCATTAACATATTAACGGATCAAATAAAAATAACATTTTGAAGTTTATTACAATAAGTAATGCTACCAGATAATGTAACAAAACGTGGAACACGTGGCGGGCGAATTCTTTGTTGAGGATACAATGTTGATTTCCTCCTTTCACTTGTTTTTCTTGACGGAGCTGTTCTTGGAACTCCTTTTATAAGAACGGGCTTAATCTGTAAGTTTTTGAATTCCATAGAAATTATAAAGAGTTCGTATTCTTTATGCTACCTTTTAATCTTTTTTTATTACCTCCAAATTTTTCTCTGGAAACTCCAAATCATCATCTATTTGAGGTATTGGTGGAGGAGGTTTGGCTAATTTCGGTGGGATTTCAACTCTTATTTCAGCTAATCTTTCCCCAATATCTTTCATACGTTTTACAAGTTTTAGTTTGTGCTCTCGCAGTTGTAGTACTTTTTCGTTGAAAGCACGTTTAGTATCGTAGATCTAGAAATAATTATTGTAATTTTATAATTTAAAGGATTGTCTCGTAAATAATATTTATTTTAAATAATCGAGTTTATCCTTACTTCTTTTCTAGCAAGACAAACTCGTAATTGAGTGTTGTGTCCAGGGGGAGCTACGTAATCCGGTTGTGTTTTTAGTAAACGGTTTCCAATTGTCGCTTCAGCTTCTTTGAGAGCTTCTGCTGCTCCAGGTGGCATTGCATTTGGATCCGGTTTTCGAGATAGATGCTCTTGCCACTAATTGTTAAATCAATATTATTTATACAGTAATCGTAAGATATGATATTTTTTAGTTAGTACCTTAAATATATATAAAGCTCAAAGGTGACTGATATAGTGATCTATCAACGCACAGCCCAAACCACTGGACGTATCGGGCTGAAATTTGGCATGCAGGTAGATGTTAGGACGTAGGCATCCGCTAAGAAAGGATTTCCCGAAATTCTTGCGGTAACGGGAAAAACGGGGATGCACGTACAAAGTCGTGGGCGGAAGCTAGTAGGTAAAATATAATATTTGTATTGTACTAATTTAGATTTTCATTCTATAAAGTGACTTAAATTTAATGTTAATACTTAACTAAGTTAAAGTTTATATTTACTTCAATAAATTGAAGATGATGTCTGTTTAGACGGATATGGTAATTCCGAAGAGCTTTCTTCAATGGATGCGGTGGTTTAGGCGGAAGGCCGAGCAGAAATGATGCAACTCTTGGTGGACCCCATGATGATTTTCTAGCAGCCGCTCTTCGAGCTGTTGATTCTGCACGACTAAATACAAATTTGCGAATTAGTAAACTACTAAAAATTCAAGCAGAGATATTTTTTATAAGCATGCACCAACCCAATAAAGCAGTCAAGTCATACGCTGTTAAGTTCTAATAAGATACTTACTTTAAAGTAGCCTCAGCTAATGCTAATAAATTAATATCCCTTTATGATAGCATGAAAATAGTTTAAAAATTATTTAGGAACTAAAATATGTAAAAGGTTAAACATCAAATTTTATTCTTTTTACCGTCCCCGTAAAGCTGCCTCTGCCATTTTCTGATGAACTTCTTCTAATTGGTTATAGAAGGCTTGCGATAGATTCTTTTGCCTCAACGGCCTGATCATAACTTCTGGATCCCTATGATGGAAATTATTTGATTTTATTATAAAAACACCTGGAGAGATTTAAATAAATTAGGTATACCTACGCGAAATTTGGAATGTCTAACTACTTACCTGATACATTTCAGAGTAAAGGGAAATACGTCCAACTGTATGATATTCCTAGAATACATTTTATGCAACCCAAGATCTGATGCTTCAAGCTGGTGCGCTAATTTTCGTTTAGTTAACGCCTTACACTCATCTAACTCTTGTTCTTGTACTTGTAATGGCCGAGGATCTAGAGTAACGTCGATTTGTTGCGAGTATGGGAGCGCTCGGTTACTGTATTATAGAAATCATTAAAAAAATATATTAACTAAATATGTATATAAAACTCATTGACTGACAAAGTGATCTATCAACGCACAGCCCAAACCATTGAACGGATCGGTCTGAAATTTGACAATTATAAGATTCAAAATCATAGTTATAGTAAAAACATTAAATTCGATTTCAGTATTTTTTATAAAAATATTTAATACAAACGCTTTTATTATTTTGCTATATTCAGCAGAAATTTCCGCAAGTTGGTCCCGTACTCTCTTCTTATGCGCATTAGCAATAGCCATCATTTTATCATATTCTTCCTTTTGTTTCAATTGTTCATGAGACATAAGTTCTCCATCTAGTGTGCTAGGTTCTCGAACTCTTTCCACTTTCTACAATAAAAAAGTATTATTTCATACCGTTCATGTTTAAATTTTAAAAGTAATTTAATTAGAAAAGTATTTTACTGGTATTTCTGCAAGTTTTCGTCGTGGAGACGACGGAACGAGATTCTCTTCAAAATTAACAATATACGAGAAAATATTTCCATCTGCACCGCTTGTATAAAATCGCCTGTGAATTTTGTAAAACGCAACCAATACATTTAAAGTAAATTAAGAAAACGAAGTAATTTTATAACATTTTAATAAAATGTATGTTTAAATTAAATTGAATATGCTTACTTTCCATCAGAACTGAATTCTAAGCATGTAACAGCTCCTGTATAACGGTCATGCATGGGTAAATAATAACAGTCGTGAAAATCAATGCGAGGCGTAGGTTGAGGCTGAAATAGTTAAATTCATACTTAAAAGAAAGGTATTAAATATCAAACAAAGGATACGGAAAGCATCAATATTTGCCAAACTGAAAAAAAAGGTCTTCGGCAGATAAGTCGGAAAAAAGTTATTTACGTGACCGTGAAATTACTACAGGCGCTCTAGTAATTTTTCATACAATCTTTTTACAACTGCGAAGCGAGTAAGATCACTGTTGTATATAGAATACTAGCGACCCGCCCCGGCTTCGCACGGGTGCAATGCTGATACTAAATACACTACAGAAAAACTGTGAACACGCTCTTGCCGCACCGTGCGGCCGGCCGGTACCGCCGCAAACGCTACGTCCCGCAATTTTTAGATCTGTAATATCTTCGAAAATATTCACTTAAATCATACGGTGTAAAGAGCCATATAGATCTATATTAAATGAACAATGTATTCAAGGTATTTAATTGGTTAAGGATTAATGCTGTATTGGTTAAAATCGCTTCGAAAATTAGCCATTATTTGTCGAAAAAAGTAAATGACAAAAAAAAGTTATTGTGGGGGTTATCCATAAGAGATAGACATATACCATCGCGGACTTTTCTGTAGACCTTTTCAATGTGTACAATACTTGGTACATTATTTTGATAAAACTCGTAGGGTTCAGCCTGCGTTTGCAATTTAAGCGGAAAAAATGTAAAAATTTACGACATCACATTAGAAACCTCAAAAATAACAGTACTTCTCCACTATTTAATGGATGTTATTATACATATAAACCTTCCTCTTGAATCACTCTATCTATTAAAAAAAACCGCATCAAAATCTGTTGCGTAGTTTTAAAGAATTATGCGTACAAAGGGACATAGGGAAATAGGGACAGAGAAAGCGACTTTGTTTTATACTATGTAGTGATGATGCCTTCAAGTAACATTATTGAAAGTGAAAAGTCTTCATCCGAAACATATATTTTTAATGATATACCTCTTCTTTCGCTAAACGTCTGCCTTTCAATTTCTTCAATAATTTCTGTTGCGCCATTATCCATATCATGTGATGCTGTTCAGGAGAGTCCTCCTCTTCAGTTGGCATTCGGACAACTCTTATATAGCCAGTATTAGTACCCACAATCAAATAACGATTATCGCAACTGTAAAGTTAATTTATATCTGTTTATTTTATTTATTTAACTCAGCTTATGGATCAGTTTTGGAATTTATTTTTCCAGCGGAAGGCTCCATAATTACAGAGTGAAAAAATCTTCATCCAAAACAGTGACATATTATTGAATTTAATATTATATTTTGTTTGTTTTTCCCTTGGCTAAAGCCGAGTTGAAAACCAGTGAGGGGCTGGTAAGTATAAAATAAAAATACAAGTAGTAGTATTTTTGTTTTATATATTTTATTTACATTACGTAATAAAAACTATACGAAATTATTTTCCTCTTCCAAATAAAATTGATCAATACAGCAACTTACACAAACTTTAGAGACGTCAAATCATCACACCATGCACCAGGAAAAGGGCCGTATTTCAAAATTTTATTATTTCCAGGTTTAACCAAAAACAGTGCCCCGGTACCACGCTGGACAACCCAGATACCTTCCTCACAGTACTGCGCCCATGTGATCGTAGTTCCTAACATGCTTTCACTTTCCACTATAAATTAGGAGTTATTTTAAAGTATATCAAGGAGTATAATGTGATATTTTTTTTAACAATTAAAAATATTCTGATGATATTCTTGTTCAATCTTTACATGAATCGCTTTAATTGACAGATCTTTGATCTTTTTTACTTGCATTTTGCGCACCTACATTACTTGGAAAGAAAGAACAAGAGCCAGACTTTATTATCTTTCTTATTTTTATTAAAAAGTTAGCATCCTAAAATAATTTTACTATATGCATTATGCATACTTAATTGTATCTCTCCCAGCCACTCTTCTTCTTCATCGTCGTCTTTCTCTTTTTCAGCTTCTTCCTTAGCTTTAATTGCTTCTTCATCGATACTTGCTAAATCTTCTTCCGTTGGAAAAGGTCGATTTCGCATACTGATGATTGAACAAAAGTACTTATCTAGTTAACTCACGTCTATTTTATAGAAAATAACCTTTATAATGTATGTAAAACTTTTTAAAACTTAACAATATAATTTTCTAGATATTGATTCGGAATGTCGTGACTGTTGAGACGAATCGACAATAAATAGTTATTGTTGTCGTAATTCGCAACTGAATAGATACAAGCTTTAACTTACAAATGTTTCTTCACGAGTATCTCTTTGTATGACACAAAATCCAATTTGAATGTTGTTATCTGTGAATAATCACGAATAGGTACGTCCGGTAATAATGCTTCCATAATAAATCCTACTTGTCCACATAAAAGTATCACACGTTCCTGTAAAAGTAGATTCAATTAAAATACAAGAACATAAAATTTATCAAGTGATGCTATTTTATATCTTACTTCCTCTGGTTTCCATGTCATATAAGCAATGTTGTTCGGAGTTTCAATAAATCCTAATCTATGCAGTCTGAAGGGAGTATCGATCACCAGTCTATAAATGAATATAGTACTATCTTCACCGCAAGTTACAAGTAATGTTCGTTGTTCATTTATTGTTATTTGTGTAAGAGATTTAGAGTGAGGCTTGAGCAACTGCAAATAGAAATAAACGATTATTGGTTTTTCTGCGGTTTTGTTTCCTTTTCTACTATTCTGTGGTCTTAAATCTTTCTGTGCCAATATTCTGCTGTTATTAAATATTAATTCGTCTATTCATGAAAGCAAATCGCAAATAGAATTCTCGAATAAATAAATGTGAAAAAATCGCAGTTAGTGCCTCACCCTATATATTTTCATTTATAACTTATTCGTGGTGGCTATTTTCAGTAACAAATAAATATTACTGTGCAAAATAAAGTTGATTCTTACGCATATTAAATCCAGAACATCCGCATGAATGGAGTCTTCGCTATGAATAGTGAGTGCAGAATGTACTCGAACTTCGACCAACGTCGTCTGAGCCAGGAGACGATCGGGATGAATGAATAACGTACGCATTATCCCATCCGCAAAACCAACTATTATGATGCAAGATGTTTCATCCACCTGTAACCATTGGCCATAAAAATAATCTTCAAAAATCTTCTTTGTCTGCGATTCACATAACATTTCGGAAAACTCTCATAGCATCAGTTTCTGCTAGAATATCGTTTTATCGTTTTAAGAGTTCAATCTTCTTCGAATTTCGTTGACGTATGCGTAACCGGTAACTGTTTTATTTGCGAACTAAATGAAAAATAAATTCAGCACATCAGTAAAACTTACATCAACCGGTGGATACAGCATACACGTAACACCGGCCTGAAACTGGTATCTAGCAAGCAGTGCATGGCTTTCAGTATTGTATGCTTGTAGAGCGCCATCTTGTCCTGCCGTGACCAGGATCGGATGAGAGCGGAGAGCAGCCATAGCGACGATTGCACCAGCGTGACAAGTCAATACTTTCCGGTGATTGCATTCTATTTTATCTATTTCCAATTCCACCGTCCAGAGGCCTCCGTTACCATCCTTTCAGAAATTAGAAATTCAGAAAAATATATATGTATTACCTATACAGAAAAACTTCAACCAATATGATACGCATCCACGAAGACCAAGTTATCCATACTTACTTGTGCATACCAAAACATATCTTTCTGATGTTTCAAACACATAATTTGGCAGCCTGGCACCTAAAATATAAACTCTTTTAACCCATTTAAAAAATTGTCATAAAAATGAAGACAGGTCGCAAAACGCTCCAAAGAGTTATTTAATTTTTATTTTAATAACGTAATTTGATTAAATTACACAAGTTTCAGCGACGGGGTTGAGTTCGACGTAAGGATCGTCTTCAGGTGGGTCAGCTTGTTCCACAGTATCCCAGTACCAGGCGCGCACGCAACCGTCTCGAGCTATAGTTGTCACTTCATCTCCAGCTGGACTCAGCATGAATTGAATCTACATAAATGATGATGAATTGAATCTACATAAAATATTGGGTAGTATACTCTCAAAGAGTTTAAAAACACTTCCATCAGAGGAACAAATATTTATTTCTTTCAAAATTAATCTTGCTATTTATACATTTATTCTTATTGATACGCAATTTTCATAACAAAAAACATTACTGGAATGAGAAAGAAAGTTGTAAATGTTTGTTTTAAAAAAAGATTTAGAAGAAGAAATTCAAGTATGTTTGTAATTTAGTTTAGGTAATACGGACCACGGGAGCTTTATGGCAAGTTTTCCGTCCACGCTGTGTAACTTCCAGTTTGACGAGACCAGCTTCCCAGACTAAGACATTACCCCATTCACATCCAGATAAAACCTAGAAAAGAAATTACGTGTTCCTATGTACTTGAAAATTGAACGAAACAAAATAAAAATAAAAGAAGTTCGACAAAAAAGTTATAAGCTTAGTAATAGTTAATTAAGTTGTTACGCCTATAATTTATCAATTATGCGAGATTAAAAGAAGTTTTAGCAGATATATTGCTGAAGTAGTAAGTGGCTTGTAATGTAAAATAAGGACTTCGTATATTATATTATGATCTAAATCGAAGCTAGTTTGAAATTGTAATAATACGTATCTACACCTTTTCATCAGGCATTGGGTAAACACCCAACACGTCACAAATTTCTGTTTTACCGAATCTTCCAAGTTCTCCTTTTAATTTAAGTCCCGTAAACGTATTAGCCATTTTCCAAAATTTTATATGTGCAGCCCCTAAAAAATTTATTCATATTGTTTAACCGGTCAAGTTCTTGTAATACAGCAAAAATACGTAAGCACATTTGAATTTTTCTCATGAAATTTTTCCAACAAGTTTAAAGTATCTGTGAAGAATATTTACCCGCAGTTGTAAGCTGTCCAGGACAATACGGTGAAAACATTACCGTATTAACGTCAAATGTAAAGGCACTAGTACGCAGGAGAATCCTATGCTTTTTCCAGTTCCATATTGTTAAGTTATAATCTGGTTCCTTTCCTACAGATGCAAGGAGCTCTCCATCAGGGCTAATAAAAATAACTCAATACAATTTAAGTAGCGTAACATGACTTTAAATATCACAACACTTAAGCGTACAGACCTAAAGTCCAGAATTGAATAGGCATTGGCTGTTCCATCGCGCAATACTGCGTCTATGTCCATTTGGGGCCAAGTATAAAGTAATATAATGGGATCTCTGGGACCTTCTCTACCTTCTGCTATTGCGATTCTATAGTTAGGGTCTTTTCTGTATGACTAATAAAAAATAATTGTTATTATAATTAATAAAGATTTGGTAAAATTTTTCGTAGGAAAATAGCATGACATTAATCCGTGTGAATCATAAGAAAATTTCGTCATAAAAGATAGCCTTTATGTTGCCTAGTAAATTTACCAATAATTTTGTTCAGTTCTAGTGATTAGTTATTGTCCTGTGAATCGATAGTACTTACTTACTGCGTAATTTGAACATGAAATTACAGACATTATCTAAGTTAATAAAAATTTTACTTATTGTAAAATATAGTATATATAGATAGGGATGAATGTTACCGTGATATTGCCGACTGATCCACCAGTAGTGCTTCTACGAAACCATGTTTGTTTAGTATTCACGTCCATAAAAGTTATAATGCTTCCTGAAGACCAACAGACTACACTATCGTCGCACGCACAAAGATTGAAATATTTGTGGCAGTTATACCCGTAGGAATGTCTTACACAAAGTCAAGGAAAACATTTTGATATTTACAAAGGTAAGAATTTAAATCCTTTAGTATTATTTAACTAGGTATTTCGAAAACATCGATAATTAATTTTAATAAGCCAAAGAAATGTTTGAGCTTACTAGGTATAATCTTCTTATATATAAAAATGAATCGCAAAATGTGTTGGTAAGCGCATTACTCGAGAACGGCTGAACCGATTTCGATAATTCTTTTTTTATTATATTCCTTGAAGTAAGAGGATGGTTTTTATGTAGAGAAAACGTAAGTACCACGGGCGAAGCCGGGGCGGACCGCTAGTAGTGATTAAAATTTAAAACAAATAATTGAATTCACAGCTTAAAAAATGCCATTGCAAAAATACATTTAGTAAAAACTAGCTTTCCGTCCGCGGCTTCGCTCGCTTTGTCCAAATCCAAATAAATTATATAGGTAATAAAACCTTGCTCGAGAAACGCTCTTATAATATCTCTTTATTAAATATTAAAAAAAAAACCGCATAAAAATTTGTTGCGTGATTTTAAAGATCTAAGTATGTACTTATTGTTCTGATTGAAAGGATACTCAAATTCAAATAGATCATCAGGAATCGTAGCATCTAAGCTAGTTACGGCACCAGATAAAAATTCATCAGGGTCATATTCAGTTAAAACGGATTCTTCTTCGATTATCTCTTCTTCCTCCACTATGGGTTCTTCAACTTTTTCCTGTTCTTCTTCTTCTTCGCCTTCTTAAATAGATATTAATAATATTGGTATGTTTATTTTTGTAGCATTTGGTAGCATTCAAAAGGACAATGGGATAGGAATGGGAGATTTCATTCGGGACATACAATCAACCAACAAACAAAAATATCTGAAATAATGCTTATAGTCATTACCTTCGCCGTGCTCGCCAGGTTCTTCATCTGCCATTTTAAATATTTATATTTTTAAGGTAACTTTACTATAAGGTCCTCCGTGGGTATTTTTTAAAGTAGGTATTCCTGTTTAATAAGTGATAATAACCTACAGCAATTATTATAATAACAACAAAGTATGTTGCTAGGATACAAGCTGTAGACGTAATAGTTGGTACTACCACTAAACCACGTTATACTACGTCAACAGCACAGGTCTACAGCCTCTATGCTAATTTTGATTATGGGATTCGTAATCTGTTGTGTAATAATAAATAAAGTAATACAGTATTATAAAAAATATAAAAGTTGCTACTATCGTCGTCATAAATTGTGTCATAACGTCGTCGTCGTACCACATGAATAAATAAATAGTACCTAATAACTAGTTACTAGTTCACATACTAGTTAGTAAAGTGCTATGTGGTGCTACTAGAACATTTGGCGGGAGCGAAATTTGGAAATAACGCCATGACCACAGATTAAGTGCCGGACGGTCCGTGAAAGCTGCTGTGGCAAAGTATTGCCACTTTTTCATGTGTCAAAAAGTTTGATTCGCTTTAAAAAAATATAATTGTATGAAAACGTAATGAGTAACCTGCACCTAGACGTTGTAAATTTCATGAAAATTTACATTATTACTAAATATCTATTTATTTATTTATCTATTTTTTGGAGTCAGGCCGCTGGTGATCGGTCGTTATGGAAATCTTTGGGGGAGGCCTATGTCCTGCAGTGGACGTCTTAAAAGGCTGGAACGGAACGGAACGGAAATATCTATTTCATTTTTGTAAATTATAATATTTTAAGCATAAAAACAATTATGGCAAAGTTAGCTGTCACTTCTGGTAAATTTGCCATATGAAAGAAAAAATGAAATTTTTGGAGTTTAGGTTAAAAAGTAATATATTTGCACTCTTCCTATATCCCGTAAAATAAAGTAAAAACTTTATATTATTTAGCACTGGTAATTTAACTCTCTAAGAAGGTGGCAAATTCACCAACCTTTCCAAAATATTTCCTACTAGCTTTCCGCCCGCGGCTTCGCCCGCGTTTTCAGAGAAAAACCCGTTCCCGTAGGATTTCCGGGATAAAACCTATCCTATGTCCTTTCTCGGGTATCAAAATATATCTATACCAAATTTCATGCAAATTGGTTCAGTAGTTTAGGCGTGATTGAGTAACAGACAGACAGACAGTGTTACTTTCGCATTTATAATATTAGTATGGATATAAGAAGAAGTTAGGGTTAGGGTTGTCAAATAAAAATGTTTTCGTAGTAGGAACATTTAGTAAAAGTAAAAAAAAAAGAATCAATTACTTCTAGTTAGTTTCTTAACTTTGAATTGTTATCACTACATAGTATAAAACAAAGTCGCATTCTCTGTCCCTATTTCCCTATGTCCCTATGTCCCTATGTCCCTTTGTACGCTTAGATCTTTGAAACTACGCAACGGATTTTGAAGCAGTTTTTTTTAATAGATAGAGTGATTCAAGAGGAAGGTTTATATGTATAATAACATCCATTAAATAGTGGAGAAGTACTGTTATTTTTGAGGTTTCTAATGTAATGTCGTAAATAATTACATTTCTTCCGCTTACATTGCAAACGCAGGTTGAACCCTACGAGTTTTATCAAAATAATGTACTAAGTATTGTACACATTGAAAAGGTCTACAGAAAAGTCCGCGATGGCATATGTCTATCTCTGGATAACCCACAATAACTTTTTTTTGTCATTTACTTTTTACGACAAATAATGGCTAATTTTCGAAGCGATTTTAACCAATACAGCATTAATCCTTAACCAATTAAATACCTTGAATACATTGTTCATTTAATATAGATCTATATGGCCCTTTACACCGTATGATTTAAGTGAATATTTTCTTAGATATTACAGATTTAAAAATTGCGGGACGTACCGTTTGCGGCGGTACCGGCCGGCCGGGCCGCTATGTTTTTATATACAACGTTAAAAGTTTTTCTGTAGTGTATTTAGCACAGGTATTTAGTATCAGCATTGCACCCGTGCGAAGCCGGGGCGGGTCATAATAAAACAAAAAAAAAATAGTATTCATTAAACTAACTTTTTTTTAATATCACACATTACACGACATTCCTAAAAGATTTAAACAATGACAAATTCTTATTGAATATAAAAATTGTTGTTTTTTTTAAACATGATAGGAACCAATCCAATCAAGTTTAAAAATCCGTTTGTACACATTTCCTATTAGCTGTACTTTATGTGTCTCTATTTCTTTTGTGTATGCAATAAATAATTAAATAAATAAATAAATATGTAAATACCTTTCATACCTGGCTACCTAACTATTTTTTTTTTTTTCACCAGTCAGTAGGTACTTACAATGACAATTTAATTAAACTATTCATCAGAAATTTTGTGGCAGCCCTAACCTCCAACAAATCATGGCAAAGTCACCATCACAGACGTTGTGATTGGGGTTGTTGAATTTACCAATACCAATTGCGAAGTAAAGGTAGCTTGTAGCACAGTAAATCAGCTTTTATTTAGCTAAAGAACATTATGTTAACATAATATCAAAAAAATACTTACGTAGGC
>CAJQZN010037827.1:0-30377 GCA_907164685.1 Colias eurytheme | reverse complement strand
CGATGGGGTCGTCACATCCCTACGCCCTTATTATTATTATTATTACCATGTAGCAATACACACACTACAAGAAGGGTCACTAAAAGGAAACGGGCCTCCAGCTAAAGCCGCTGGTCTTTCTGTGACTGTCAGAATGTGTCAGACGAGTACAATATGGGGATCTTTACGCGTAGAGTGAACCTTCTAGGGAAGCGCGTACCATCATAGACTACATATTAGCTTAACATCAGGCGAGATTGCGCTTCCCTATTGACAATAAAAAAAAAAAAACAATTTAACAGCTGTAATAAATTTCACAATGTGGATGTTTAATTCTGACCTCGACCCGTGACGACGTGAGCTGTTTTTTAGATCACTTCTTCGTCTTTTAGCGTAGCATATATACTTATTAAGACATAACTGTAATAACATCTATATATATACACTAGCGGTCCGCCCCGGCTTCGCCCGTGGTGCATATGAAAATTAGATGTTGGCCGATTCTCAGACTTACCCGATATGCACAGAAAATTTCATGAGAATCGGTCCACCCGTTTCGGAGGAGTATGCAGACTAACATTGTGACACGAGAATTTTATATATAAGATATACATTAATATCACATTATTTGATGTTTTAAAGGTTGCCTTCGAAACCTCGACTACCGAAGATCCCTGGGCACCATTTGACTTCTCCAAGTTTGACGACTATCTTGCAGGAGCGAGAGATGACTCGGATCGGAATAGAGTGAAAAGAAGAGCTAAGGTAATGCATAATATTAATTATACACTTAAACTAGCGGTCCGCCCCGGCTTCGCCCGTGGTACCTACATGTTTAAACTATCCAATCTCTCAAGTGCACATGGTGTGCGAATTTTATTATAATCGGTTAAGTGGTTAGGAGTCCATTGAGGACAAACATTGTGACACGAGATTTATATATATTAAGATAGGAGGCCCGTGTCCCAGCTGTGGGAACGTATGATGATGATGTATGCGGGTATGGAAGTGTACCCAACGGTACATACCCAACGGGGTATGGAAGGCGAAATCCGAAAGTATGAGCTATTTCAAATACCCAATTTGTAACTTAGGTACAAAAGAACCCGAGTTAACAACTTTTTCTTTGTTCTACCGTCTCCATCAGGTAAGCATAAACAACGTAAAAAAAATTGAACTTATCCTCATCATCATATCCAGACTTCTTAATACGTTGTATTTGCTTTATAATTATACTTTTGTTTCAAACAAAAAGTATGGGTGATGTCTTTTCTAGTTACTGTTAAAAAATCACGAGATTATTAAGGCGTTATGTTTTTATTTGCATTTACGTAATATGTAATAGTGACGTGATAAAAGAAGGTGTACCTATCTACTATATTGTAATTGAAACCATTATCCGTTATTCCTTTACTGAAAATAGTTATTATGATTGCATAATTTCGAATTATTGTACTGGAGATGTTTTCCAGAAAAACAATCTATGTATAAAATAAAATTTGTTAATAGTGTTCCAGTGTTTAAGTGCATAGTACGGAACATAAACAGGTACTCAAATCGACGTAATCGACCGTAAAGTACAGGACTATATAGAATAGAACATAAGAAGATATATCCAAGAATAACAAACAGACATTATTGTCAACAGAACACGCACAGCTTCGGCACGCTCAACGGACCAGTACTGCGCGAACGACCACATCACTACGTTTACCCCGAACCGGTAAAAGACAGAATCATTGAATTCACAACATCAACCAGAAAACCTGGCATCCTTCCAGAAACAATGAACCCCGGAGTCATATTCCGAGTACGAATGTCCGATGCGATACTAAGAATCAAACAGCGCATGTACGAAGACCCCGAACGGCATATAGAAGCTGATATCATATACACGAACCTGATAAAAAAGGTCGTCATGGATGAAATAACGAAGTTCCACAACCTACTACTAATGTATAAGACGGATAAGAGCATTAAAGAGCATTTGGGTGAATGTGGCGGTAGGATTTATAAGTTCATAAGTTATATGACGATAAAGGTGCATATTTATTGTCTGTTTGATGCTCTGTGGATAGATGGTAACCCATATGTTATTGGTGATGAATATTCGGTCACACCAGTCGAAGTGCCCCCGATTTTACAGTGTGACGCAGCGGAATGCAATTCTGTAGTATTCGTCGATTCTATTACTGAACCTAAGGATGTTGAAGAATAAATAATGATGATTTCAATTGTGTTTTATTGTATATTACCTTTTATATCATAAATAAATACCCAAGTTTTATGGAGAGAACAACATTAAGATGACTATTCCTATAAAATATGGCTGCAAATATAATTTACATACTTTTAAAGCTCGCGTAGCGAATAATATTAAAACAATGAAGTCAGAGAATGTCAATTAATTCTGTTTATAGTAATTATTATATCATTTGGTAACATTTTCTTAGAATCAAATCAATAACATCATAGTTATGTTTCTACACAAAAAAAAGTGAAGTCCCGTGTGTGTGTAAAGGGCAGATGCATTATGCATACATCTGTTTCACTGATCACCTGATCAGTCTTTGTGTATGACTATAACTTTAACTTAACTTTAGCTTTAACTTTAACTTTCACTTTAACTAAAACTATAAATCAAACTCAAAACTCAAACTGAAACATGTATTTATTCAATTAGACTTCTTGAAGCACTTTTGAATCGTCATAACACATTTTTAACATTTACCACCGATTCGGAAAGCATTACTTACTATACATTACTTATATATATTACATTTCAATTTTTATAATATAAAGACGGAGGTCAATCATTGTTCATCGTTCATCGCTGTTTTTGTGCGGCATTTTGCTGAGGCTGTGTCCATTTGTCTCATTTAATTTTAAGATAAATTTTGTATGTAGTTAATGTTTTTTGCAATATTTTTTTTTTCTTTTCTTACTACAACTATAACTACTGCTCAAAATATACTATGTATGTAAATTTATTTCAATATGCAGCGTCGACGCGGTCGCGGCAGGCGGAAGGGCAGACGTACCACAACAACTGTAACTGAGGAACATGAGGTAAAGGCTAAAAAATCTTATTAGAAAGACTAGCTGTGCCGCGCGGTTTCACCCGCATTGCTCCGCTCCTGTTGGTCTTACTGTGATGATATATAGCTTATAGCCTTCCTCGATGAATGGGCTATCTAACACCGAAAGAATTTTTCAAATCGGACCAGTAGTTCCTGAGATTAGCGCGTTCAAACAAACAAACTGCAAACAAACAAACTCTTCAGTTTTATAATTTAAGTATAGATTACTGCTTTACGCAGTTGATAGGTTAATATTAATGACTTGCTAAAGTACTTTAAAAACAGATTTATTAAATGGAGGTATCTTGGAATGTATGCAGATTAAGAGAGAGTCAATTTTATTGAATCAAATTCGCCCCGGAATGGCTAAAGACGCGGGTTCGAATCCCAGCTCGTGATCGAAATTTTACTATGCTTTAAAAATTTATATTTATAAAGCGCTAGCTGCGCTCCGCGATTTCACCTGTGTGGCTCCGCTTCTGTTGGTCTAGCCTACTAGATTTCCGCCCGCGGCTTCGCCCGCGTTTGCAAAGGAAAACCCGCATAGTTCCCGTTCCCGTGGGATTTCCGGGATAAAAACTATCCTATGTGTTAATTCAAGTTACCCTCTATATGTGTGCTAAATTTCATTGTTCAGTAGTTTTTACGTGAAAGAGTAACAAACATCCATACATCCATATATCCTTACAAACTTTCGCCTTTATAATATATCTTAGATATTAGATTAGATGGCTTTCCTCGATAAATGGACTAGGTATAACACCGAAAGAATTTTTCAAATCGGACCAGTTTCAATCGGTTCTTGAGATTAGCGCGTTCAAACAAACAAACTCTTCAGCTTTATAATATGAGTATAGATTAGTATAGAAAAGTAAAGATTTGAATGCTACAAAAAAAACTTAATATCAATATCAAATTCAAAACTTATTTTATTTGAATGGGATTAAAAGGTTGGTTCAGGTTAAAATAATATCAATTTGACCATTTCTAATTGAACGTCTTCTAGCTTCAAAATTTTGTATGTTTTATATTTTTATTTCAGTTAAAAAATGTAACCACAACGGATGTGCCAATAGCTCGCAGAGTGGCCGGTTGGGACACGCAGCAGTTGAAGAGAAGGAAGAAGAAGAAGAAGAGCCCGCACATCAATTATGATACTTATGAACCGCCATCTAAGGTTATTTTTCTAATGATAAATTGTACGCGTTGTCATAATTATTTAGTACCAGATAAAAAATAGCCTATTTCTTATTCTGGGTCTTCAGCTGCCTACATGGCAAATTTCATTGTAATCGGTTCATTAGTTTTTACGTGAAAGAATAACAAACATCCATCCATCCATCCGTACTTCGCGTTTATAATATCAGTAGCACGTCGCTAGTTCGTCGTCGTTTTAAAATATCGCTACCACGTCGCGAGTTCAAGATCTTCTTTTAATATTATTCCTAAGTATGGCTTTCATTTTATTATTGCCTATTTCGCTGCAATAAAGAATTTTCATTTCATTTAATTGCAGGATTTCGAGTCTTCCTTCGTAGAGATGCCAAAGGATTTGTACCAAGCCCACCTCAGACCCGGAGTTATCTTTAGAATTCACATGTCCGAAGCAATTCTTAAAATGCAATACAGGAAGTATGTAACAATAGTAAAAAAATACCAAAGCTTAAATTAAATATATAAGATTTATTAAACAACTAGAGGTCCGCCCCGGCTTCGCCCGTGGTACATATTTCGCAATAAAAGATAGCCTATGTCCTTTCTCGGGTATCAAAATATCTCCATACCAAATTTCATGCAAATTGGTTCAGTAGTTTAGGCGTGATTGAGTAACAGACAGACAGAGTTACTTTCGCATTTATAATATAAGTATGGATTACACAACTTAAAATTCAAGACAATGAACGGATTTGATGATATATTTTGATATCCTGGCTTTGTCTTCGATTGGATATGAAATAGTACGCCATGTTAAAAATTTGACAAACGTACTAAAAATGTTTACCAAGTCAGAGCCCGGGAGGTAACTAAGGTATATTAATGCTTTATCATTAAGAGGGGGTAAAAGCAAAATTACTATTTACCAATCTTCTATTAGATGATACGTGTAATATTCAAGACCAAATCTAAAAAATAAAATATACATATTATATCAAACTAGATGTTATTTTCGAGGATTCTGTTTGATCAAAAACAAAATATTAAAATTGAGGTATTACCATGTTAAGTAGAAAACTTAAAAGTGTCAAAAACTTCGTGTTTTTTTTATCGAGTCAATAATTTTATTTTTTAGATTTGGTCTTGAATAAAACACGTATCATCGAATAGAAGATTGGTAATTATACTTTATACGCACCCTTAATGCTGCATCGAACTAACACCAACTTTCTTTTCCCCCATTTTCATTCATTTTCATTTTCATTCCATACTGCTAACCCCAGTTACGGTGAGGACAAAGACGAATCGGTGATAGAAGCAGATGTGGAATACCTCCGACTCACCAGGAAGGTGATCAACGATGAGATCACCAAGTTTGAAGACCTCAAGTGGCTGATAAGCTGGTTTAATAATCGTAGCGAGTTGATACAGGAACACACTTGTAACACAAGATATTATGCTGTTGGTAAGTTTGCTTTTTTGAAAAATATAGCCCGAAGTCACCCGTAGTACGAGTTAAGGATAAATCATAAAACGCAGCGTGTGAACGCCGCGTGTAAACGCCGCGTGTAAACGCCGCGTGTATACGCCGCATAAAAGAAAGTCGTGTTAAATACAACATTTATAACTCAAGCAAATCTGAACTGATTTGGCTGAAAAATGATGGAAAGTTAGCTTTAACCAGGAGAAGGACACAGAATACTTTATATTCGTAAAATTTTAAATAAAAAATTAACCGGGCCGGAGCCTGCACTGCTGGTAAACGCATGTAGAGTGCGTTTCACGAAAGAGTTCCCCTGCCGTTATGTTGGCTTACCTATTTAAATATATATTAAATATTTTCGCTTTTGATAGTCAGGTAAGCCAACATAACGGCAGGGGAACTCTTTCGTGAAACGCACTCTACAAACTACCACTAGCATTAGCAAGAAGCATGAACATGGGACATGAGCTACAGGCATAAGCGGCATGAACAATCGGCACGACCATGAGCAGCGTCATTTATTCTCACATATTTGTGAACGTAGACTTTTAACTAGATTTTGTCCTTCCAATATGAACTAGAACTAAAAAGTATCTCCATCAGGTATACCACCAACAATGTTCACGCACTCCGAAGAATACATGAAACGCATGTGCCTTTTCGACAACGTGTATATCGACCATATACCCTACGTTATTGGCGAGGATGGCTCCTTGCTAGCTAGTGTCGCGCCGCCAGTGTTGCACTGTGATGCCGCTACATGTACTTCGGTACCGTTTATAGACAGGTATGTTGTAATTTAGTTAATAGAAGTGCCTCCGCTGCTATTATTTAAAACTAGCTGTGCCTCGCGGTTTTACCCGCAGTGCTCCGTTCCTGTTGGTCTCAGCGTGATGATATATGGCCTACATCGATAAATGGACTATCTAATACCGATTTTCTTTTTTCAAATCGGACCAGTAATTCCTGAGACCTGAGATTAGCTCGTTCAAACAAACAAACAAACTAAGCTAGGTATATAATATTAGTATAGATTTAACAATATCAAAAAAGCATATCCGTTATTTAAGCAACAAAATAAACAGTTATTCAATTTCCTATATTTCAGCTTGATGTTCGACGAGCGTTTCGCGCGAACCAACGTTCGCACGGTGACGCGCTGTCAGGCGAGCTGCCGCGCGCACTGCCGGAACGACGCCGACTGCTTGAAGCGCTGCTCCGACCGCTGTATGCGCGCTGACTGACCATAGACAATGTTCTTCACGAGTTTCTGGCGATAGTATGAACTTGGCTACCGTCTATAGCTACATAGTATTAGAGCGGCCGTACACGGGCAGCTAGAGCAGTTAACGGCTCAGTGAAGTACACGGATTGCTCAGCGGTCGGTCTTTGACTGCTCGAGCTGTCGCTACAAACCGCAGTTGACGGCTTGAAGCGGTCGCGACTGCTCGAGCAGTCCGTGTGCGGCGATGAATGAATGTCTATAGTTCACCGCGCGGTCGCGGCTTCAAGCCGTCGGTCTCAACTGCTTGAAGCGGTCCGTGTACGGCCGCCCTTAGTATATTATTTAGTATGAGTCAGGCTTGTGTATGGATGGCACGGGTGGTTATACTATCGAGAGATGCATGTTCTTCTTCTTATTTTTGTCTTTGGCCTAACCTGGACAGTAATATAGAATGTTAAATAGATGGCGGTCATTTTGAAAAGTTTATCATTTTCAAGTGGTAATATTTATGGAATAAATGATTAAAACTACAACCATGTCTTTCATTTAAAACTCCCGTAATTGAAACAAAATTTATAATATTAATTAAAGTTATTAAATATACTGACGGCGTTTTATCGCGTTACAACGCGTTGTGATCACAGTAAAAAAACCGTAAGGGCCGGCGCCCACTGCCGGCACGGCGTGGCATGGCAGGGCAGAGGATTTTATTACTAATGGAGTTATTTTGAATCTTATTTCAATCAGTTTAGAATTCAAGTTACTTTATTTCGATGCCACGATGCCGCGACGTATCGCAGGATGCTGCAGCATGACGCGGCACGCCGCAGGATGCGGCGGCATGACGTGTCTTGCTGTTTCATTCCAAGGAATGCCGCGGCGCGCCATTGCATCCCGCGAGGCGTATGCGTCACTTTGGGGTCGAGGAATTATGATTGCTAGCTAGTTGAAATAAGGTTGAAACTTATGCAGCATTAGTGGGGCTTTTAGCAGGATACCACGGCATGCCACTGAATGCCGCGGGATCACGCAGCACGCCTCGGGATGCCACTGCACGCCGCGGGATGCTCTGCCGTGCCATGCCGTGCCGTGCCGGCAGTGGGCGCCGGCCCTAACAGGAAATTTGTTTTGATGTTGATGATGATTCCATGTAGATATAGAAATAACTTCACAAATAAAGCTCAATTTTCTGAACAGAAACTTCTTTAGGCGCGTCATGGCAATACCGTCACGGCATGGAGTGAGGCGACGATTTTAAGAAGTTTCACTTCTGACACGTGTGCTTGGCACACATGCTCTTTTCAATTTTTCTAGGTTATTAAATAACTTCGCAAATAAAACTGCAACCAACAACAATCATACATTTTTATTATTATTCGTACAAAATTTCTCAATAACTGCATTCATCTTCTGCCTTCCCGGCCTTTGTCTCGGAATTATAATATCATGCTGTTTCGACAGATGTCGCTTCCAATGACAGCGCCGCGTGAATTGTGCTTGACATATGTCACATTTATGCCTGAAAAAAAATGGTTGTCTGTAAAGTCGGTTTACTGACGATAGTTGAAGGTGACAACGTCTTAAGTTCGCTTGCACTTCAAGCCGTACGTACATGGAACGCCTCAGAGAGAGGTAACGCCGCATGAGTCATGTTTTTTCGTGCGTGCAACCGGCTCTATCGAATTATAAGACGTTGTCACGTCAAAAAACCATAGACATAAATTAGACATTTTACACATTCGCCGAAGAATAGGCACACTTCGCAAAAACATTTGGGCCATACAAAAACTCGAAAATAGAAAAGCTTGAAGCCATGGACATGGAAATAAATAATCAATACTTATATTATAACGCTGAGAAATTTGTTTGTTTGAACGCGCTAATCTCTCGAAGTACTGGTCCGATTTGAAAAATTCTTTCAGTAGTGATTATTTAGATAGCCCATTCATCGAGGAAGGCTATAGGCTATATATCATCACGCTAAGACCAACAGGAGCGGAGCAATGCGGGTGAAACCGAGGGGAACAGCTAGTAGATGATATATGTCACATTGACGTCTGAAAAAAACAATGAAAATTGGTCCATAGACAAATAAGAATTTAGAATATTTTACGAGTGAAAGAATTAAGTAGGGATTACTATGTGACAAATAAAATTAAATCTAGTGGCCTCGATAGATAGGTATAAAAAAAGAATTTATGAAAAATTCTGTCTATCACAATGTTTGTTTAACCAAACTCCTCCTTTCTAACTTGACCGATTTTGATGAAATTTTTTTAGTAGGGTAGTTGTTAAAACTCACCGTCTAACTGAATTATGTGAATCCGTGTGTCTCTGTAGCTTCGACGAATCATAAAATCTCTTATCGCACATGGTGCAAGCGTATTTGCGTATCTTTTTATGGTGTATTATGATGTGCTGTTTCATATTTGATGATGTTTTGAACGAGCGTGGGCACTCGCTGCACTGGTAGAGTTTTATGTCTGTAATGAATTGAATAAAAAATAAATAAATAAAGCTATGTATTAGCTGTTTAACTAAGAGCCGATTTTTCAATGCTTGTCTTCAGCTATCTACATACCAAATTTCATTGCAATTGGTTCAGTACTTTTTGCGTGAATGAGTAACATACATGAATCCATCCTTCCATCCTCAAAAATTTTCGCATTTATAATATTAAGTAGGATAAATATTTATTATTTACTAGCTGCGCTTCGCGTGGCTCTGCTCCTGTTGGTCTTAGCGTAATGATACATAGGTCATAGCGTATAATAGCCTTTCTCGATAAATGGGCTATCTAACACCGATAGAATTTTTCAAATCGGAACAGTAGTTCCTGAGATTAGCGCGTTCAAACAAACAAACAAACTGTTCAGCTTTATAATATTAGTATAGAGATTATTATAGTCGAGTCAATTTAATAGGCAACATTTGACGTCTATCAATTTTATCTTCGAAGAGAGGTAACCTGCTTAAAAATATCGATTAAAGTGAATTAATCGATGCTGACTTGAAACATTTGTCAATCGAACTTGAAACACATTTATTAATTTTCTAGATGTCAGATTTCGAGAACCTTTTTTCTTTTTTAATACCAGAGACATTACTCTGGTATTAAAAAAGAAAAAGACGTCAGTTCTTTAAATCAGAAATTGTTTATTATGTTTAGAATGGTTTATCAGTAAAATCAAATCTTAAAATTATTTGTATTGGTCATTATCATTATAAATATGTAATCGAAATTGAAAATAGTTAAGCAAATGTGCAGTTCTAACAAAACGAAATATCATGTTATTCTATTTCGTCGTTACTAGGTTACGTTGTTGAATTTTGTTGAACTGTCAAATGTTGCCTATTAAAATGGCTCTACTATAGTGTAATGCTCAGTAGTAAAGGTCTCACACGCACCAGTATGTATATACATGTGCTTCTTCAGATCAGACTTGATCGGCGTGCAGTAGGAGCAATGCTCGCACTTGTGGCTCGCGGGCGAGTGGAGCCGGGTGTGTGTGTACATAGCCGAGCGGTTTGGGAACACTTTGCCGCAGAACTGATGGTGATAGAGAAAAAAAAACAAAAAAAAATGTGTGCGTGTACTAGTGTACACACGTAAGAAGTAAAACTTCTTTATGACCTTATTTTTCAAGAAAAAGATGGCGCGTAACGGAAAAATGTCACGCGTAACGAAAAAATGTTACACTAAATTTTTTTCCAACCCCGATAAAGAAGTTTCACTTCAATAAAAAAAATGTCTAAAAGCGTTGCTATAAAATGTTAAGCAATGACATAAGCACTAATAATTTACACGTCCCGCTCGCGGCTTCGCCCGCTTTGTCTAAAACCTAATCTATACTATACATTTGTTTGTTTGTTAGTTTGAACGCGCTAATCTCAGAAACTACTGGTCCGATTTGAAAAATTCTTTCGGTGTTAGATAGCCCATTTATCGAGGAAGGTTATAGGCTATGTATCATCATGCTAAGACCAACAGGAGCGGAGCAAAGCGGGTGATACCGCGGGGAACAGCTAGTAAATTATATGCTAAAATCTTCGTCGGACCTCGATCTTGAATCACTCTATCTTTAAAAAATCCGTTGCGTAGTTTTAAATATTTAAGCATACATGGGGACATAGGAACAGAAAAGGCTACTTTGTTTTATACGATGTAGTGGTATAATTTATTAGGTTTTAGACAGATAAATAATTCGGACGAAGCCGCGGATGGAAAGCTAGCATATTGTTATAATAATGAACTGCCAAATTATCTCACCTCACAAACACATGACGTGTCTTTATGGAACTCCTTTTTATGTGCCTCCGACAGTTCTCTCGTTTTAAACGCAATATTGCATGTTTCACAGAATAGTCTTCTAAATTTTAACTTCTTCAATTTCCGAGGCTCTGTGCTCTTTTTGCGGTATGACTTCTTTTTTGACGCTATCACTTCTTTGTTTTCACTGTAATGAGAAAAACACTACTAGCGGTCCGCCCCGGCTTCGCCCGTGGTACATATTTACATTTTCTCTATGTAAGAACCATTCTCGTACCGGTCAAATGTGGCTACTTGACCACATTTTTTTACTTTTTCTTAGCTAACTTATTTATGTTAAACTTTTATTAACATTTTATGATTTGTTCATGTCATGAATGATTTCATCATTCACTTTTACTAGGTATTTCTTTAAAATATATTGAATCTGACATTATTTACAAATAAACGTAATACAGGTCAAGTTGACACTGATGTAGTATCTTGACCTTACACATCAGTTTTCATAGGTAGATGCTTAACATTCTTGTTTTAGGCTAAGTTGCTATTACTTTTTAAGTCTTCGACTTTTTAAATATTGCAGCCCGAAGCTTTACAATAAACTGTTAGGCTCTGGCTACCTGGTCAAGTTGCCACGGGATTTGTAATGATTTCATACAAAGCATTACATGTCGGATAGGGTTGTCACAAACAAGACACAAATTTTAATGAACTATTTATTTATTAAACTAAATTTAATACATATGTATATGTATATTACTTAATACTTATAGGTATTTATTAATAGGTAAGGAAACATTTATTTTTCATTAGAAATATGCTAAATCGTTGTCATCAAAGAGAGTATAAGTATCTGGATTGTCCGAAATTTGCAGCAAATTTATTGATTTTACTATGCAAAACTCGAAACAGATAAAAAAAGGAAAAAATGCAGTCACGTTATTTTTTGTGTCAACCCTAGGCGTCGGTCAAGTTGCCACGCAGCGCTCAATGGCAACTTGACCTAACCTGAGGCATCAATGCCCAAGCAAATATTTCGACAGATGAGCCTAAAATTGGATAGTTCCCACTGTAAAATCAATCTCTAGGGTTTATTACACAACATATCAAAAGTGTACTCGCCTGAGATGTGCAGTTTAAGCTCTACAAACATAATAATACTGACACCGGCAAAAGATCCTTAGTCACAGTCACACTTCGATACGTTATATTGCGAGAACCAACAGCGTTACCGCTTTAAAATTAAAATATGTTGCCAATTAATATTTTAAAAACCTACCAACATCGATACGTTAGGTCAATTTGCTTTCAATTCTACAAAATTTGATATATTGTTGTTAAACGGAAGGTGTGGTCAAGTTGCCAAGTAAAGGTCAAGTAGCCACATTTGACGGTACTTCAAGGAATATAATAAAAAAAGAATTATCGAAATCGGTTCAGCCGTTCACACGTAATGCCGTGACAAACGTGCCGTGCCGTGGTAGATGAGTAGTCAGCTTAAGCCAACTGGTCAGTCAAAATTGTAATGTGTCATTAAACACACACAGTTTGATTATAATTTGGCTGTAGTAATAAGTTAATTTCATCTCTGAACCTTGTGAGAAAAGACAAACGCTAAAACTATAGACTACAGGCCCATGTTGACGACGCGGTTGGCGCAGTGGTAAAGTAATTGCCTACTGTGCCGACGGTCCCGGGTTCGATCCCCGGTCAGGGCAAATATTTGTGTGATGAACTCAACTATTTGTTCTTGGGTCTGGGTGTTTATCTATATATGTATTTATTAAATATTATATTTATCGTCGCCTAGTACCCACAACACAAGCCTTAATTGAGCTTACTGTGGGACTAGGTCGATTTGTGTAATAATGTCCTATAATATTTATTTATTTATTTATGTTGAAAAAGTTATGGGTCGTTTGTACCACCAGGTGACCTATCTGTGTCATAGTATTTCTATATAGCTTTTAATCCATTATTCCGAAACGCCATACATAAATCATTAAGATACGGGGAAAAAATCTCTACTCTCTCTCTAATTCTCATCTGCACTCAGTTGAACAGCTTACAAGTGATGGCATAGTGCTGAATCTTATTATTTTATGCTATTATATTGTTCAAGAATCTAGATAGGTCACCTGGTGGTTCAAATCCATACTAATATTATAAATGCGAAAGTAACTCTGTCTGTCTGTCTGTTACTCAATCACGCCTTAACTACTGAACCAATTTGCATGAAATTTGGTATAGAGATATTTTGATACCCGACCTTTTTACCCCCTGGACATAGGATAGGTTTTATCCCGGAAATCCCAAGGGAACGGGAACTATGCGGTTTCTCTTTGATTGCGCGGGTGAAGCCGCGGGCGGAAAGCTAGTGACCCATAAATTTTTCATCATGGGCCTGTAACCTACTAGTATTCTAGAATATTCATACTCACTTCAACTTTTTGGATATACTCCGTTTACTCCTTCTCACTTCTACTCTATCACAAATCTCTCTTTCTTCTTCCGACTCTTCTTTTAAACCATCACTTATTTCGTCATTTTCTATAGTGTCAAGTATCGCTATATCTTCATAATCATCGTCTTTTTCTATTTTAATTTTTAAATAATTCTTCAATCTTTCTTCATTCAATATGCATGTTGTTTTGAAATTGTGTGCAATGGATAGATTTGTGAGGCACATTTCACAGGCAAGATTGGACAGACGTGCATCTTGCTTGAACTGAAAATTTTTACATTTTATATAAATAACTAGCTGTGTCCTGCGGTTTCACCCGCGTTGTTCTGCTCCTGTCTTAATGTGATGATATATAGCCTATAACCTTCCTCGATAAATGGGCTATCTAACACCGAAAGAATTTTTAAATGGGACCAGTTGTTCCTGAGATTAGCGCGTTCAAACAAACAAACAAACTCTTCAGCTTTATAATATAAGTATAGATAAATAAATAAAAAACACTTTATTGCACATTGCACATACACAAAATACCATTTTAAAACAAAAGAACCTTCTACTGTACAAATTGGCTGCCTTAACGCTTTGGAGCACATTCATCCAGGCAACCTTGTATAATAACATGTCCTTGTTTTTTTATATATTCTATGGCAAAAGCAATAATATGTTTCATATTGATTTGAATTAGACTGATTTCTGTGCCATAATTTTTACTTTAGAAACAATTCCACCTAACAGAACAAAATGAATTCAATATTTAGTTTAATAGCCATCAAATAAACTTTAGACAACTAAGGCGAAAGATACGGTTTCGAATCCCGCCTCATGGGAGTTTTTTTTTACCTTTAAAAGTTTTTCAGGTCTGCCTGCTGTTCCAAATACTTGTATGATTTTCTTGTATACCTTCAAGATGTTGTAATTTGTAAGGATTCATGCTACTAAGTCCTTACAATGAACTGGCAGACCCCACAGAGCAAGAAATCAGCTAGTTTCTTTAAAAAGCACCCCCATACAAAAAACAAAAAATATTACTTACCAAAATACCAGAACAAAATTGAATTTTTTCTACAATATCATTTGATTCACTGTCGAATATATTGCACGTCATGTTTTGTGTTTCATTTAAACAAATTCTACATGCTTTCTCTAAATTAATATCTGTGTAGATGTCTTCAACCAATGCCATAGTTATTTTTTATTTTTTAATCAGTGAACGGTAGTTTTGAAGCCGGTTAGATCTCCCTAGAGTATATTTGTTCTGTGGGTTAGAATCTTGTTAGATTGATTTAATTAGTGTGGGTTCATATAAATAAATACTTGAACTAAAATAAATCTTATTGGAATAATTCAAACTTTGTTTTTGAAAGTACACACGTCGTTCAAAATATTGAAACAAAATTGACACAAAATGTCAAATTTTAGGTGTTGTAAGCGCTTGGAGTTTAGTTTTCCCTTCGCAAATAATCTTAGCACTTGGGAGTGTCAATATGTTTAAACTGAATTTTGCATTTATTTTCTTTAAAATTAAATCATGTAACTATAAGATATAAAGTAAATGAAATTAAAGCAATCTTTCCGAATCAAAATGTGTTTGATACCTATCAAATGATCATGACGTCCGCGTCAAAATGACTAAGTGCTACGTCGATACTTATTTTATTTTCCCTTTTTTCAGATAAAATCTTTCAAATTGGCAACATTTGATAATTTTTTTTATGGCATGTGGAGGGCAAGGGCAAAATTAATAAATCAATGTAAATAAAAATAAATAAAAACAATTAATAAATTTATGTTTTCTATCTAAAACATAAAACAAAATTTAGAAAAATTTAAACCGATTAATGTTTCTCAATTTACATATTAATTATTAACGTCTGTTCGCTACAAGCACCAAACAAGCATAACTAATGACTTATGACTTATGACTTATGACCACTAATGACTTCTGTGTTAATTCAAAGAAGTCTTTATGAGTACTTATAGTTACAATAATATAATAATTATATTATAATATTTAAGATTATATTGTAGCAATTTATTGAACACTCATTCAATTTTCTGCATAGCATGATTATTGACTGCGATCTTATCAAAGGTCAATGGTGAACACACGGCCCATGTGGATCTTTTCCGTGGCTTTAAAAATAGATAATTTGATTGTTAATTATAATCACACAATAGCTTGACTTGATCCTTGACCTTTTAAACGAGGTGCAAAATTTACTTGAATGATATACTAAAAAGCTATCATTTAAATATAATGTACACATTATGTAGAAATTAACTTATGTTTTATCTATAGAGAATAATTTATTTTATTTAACAACTAAAATATTTTAGATTTCAATAAATTTTTGGTGTGCTAGGCACTTTTTTTGTCCAAGTTTGTAAAAAAATTATAGCCACCCAGAGGCTAGAGCACAGACATGTATATTTAAGTAGACAACGCAAGTACCGCGATCTGTATGAAAACCAAGCGTGTCATATTTTTTGTACTGACCTTGACGCGTTATGACGTCACGAGCGCTTTTTAGTGATGTTAATTTCATTTTACGCTAAATCGATTAGGCCGCCACTCGCGCGGCGATTCTAGTATCGTCCTATCCCATCGAAGTAAATCGAAAGAAATCAGATCAAACTAGATCTATGTCTAAGAGGTAGTCAAATAAATGAATCGTAATCGATTACTAAATCGATTCAAGACAGAAAAATGATAATTACCATAGACAGAGGGATGATAAAATAAAGTTATAAACCTTTTAATATTCTAACAAGTAAACTAATGTGTTTTAGCTTTTTCTTACATATGCCCATTGAGTTACCATGTACTACGTACTAGAGAGGCCATCGAAAGAAAGTAATGAAACTGTCAATCAATCAATCTTTATGTCCCGTTGCATCGATCCATTTTCCTTTTATGTTCGGGTTACTTGGAAAACTGAAAAAACAAACATAGTCTAAGCAATAAGGAGTTTTCTTAAAAAACTCCCAAGATGACACTTTAACTAATGGCGTCCATGTCATAATATTTATTTTTAGTACCTTTGTATTAAAATACTTAAAAGTTCTAGGTCAAGTCGTATTAAATGACAAAAAAAATCTATGCCTTTTTTTCTGAAAAATTGCTCCTTCAAATTATCATTTTTCTGTTCGATTATAAAATCGATTAGAATCGAGAACTGTTGCATCAAATGAACATCACTAACCACAAAATTGGACAGAAAAATGAGAACAGAAAAATGAGAAGACGCTATTCATTGCTTGTTATCATACGACGCGATCTTTACCGTGCCAAGTAAAAGCCGCAATGTATTCCAAATCATTTCGTATGATTTGGTATCCGTGTTTGTCACGATCGTTTTCCACAGATATTCTTTATTTGATTTTAAAATAAATAGTGCATATTCTGATTAGAAAATTACTTACCGGTGGAAGGAAACATCTCTGCTAACTCGGCCACTCACAGCTGTGGAGTTTCTACAGTTTATAACGGCGCAATTCGGCATTTTACTTTATTCAGCTTCACGTCTTTCCTTGGCGAACTGCAAGCGCGGACTGAGTGTAGGCCAGCGTCAAGTAAGTTTCATAAACTTAGTTTGGACACGGGAAGTACATACACTCGCTTAGTCTATCTTGATACATGTCTGTGGGCTAGAGGCTACCCACAACAAAATCGATAAAAGTAATTCGCGGATGACCGATGATTGTGTGTATGCAGCCTAAACATTGAAAACGACAAACGTCATATTATGTGTAGCGGCTGGCTTTCGCTTTTATAAATTGGTGATAAATTAATTAAAACTATCACGAAACAGTGAAATTAAGTGTTTTCTGTGCCTCTTGGACGAACCGGCGATTTGTGAGGTAAGAAAAAAATAAACATGTATAGGTTATATTGTTAAAGCGGCTCGATTTATGATAAAAAGTTATCTTCCTTGATTATACTTAAGCTATTGTAAATAATTGATTCACAAAGGCAATACCGAGATTGCGGAATCGTAATCTACTTATTATGTTTTTAATTTTTTTTTAACAACGTTCCAATAAAAATGTATGACGAAATTTTCTACGCCAATAAGAAATTATTTACTTACGTATTTTTTACGTCAAAAGTTGACAAAATTCTGGTTTTTTAATGAAAATACATGTTAATTTATATAAATATATCGTAAATAGACAATAATACCAAAACAACAGCAAGTTGTGTAAAGAATTAAGTGCTAAAAAAATTAAAATTAAATAAGGACAATCCAGATAAATGTTAACAAAGGTGATTGAAAACTACACTTTGAACTAAGTATCTATATTAATATTGTAAAGCTGAAGAGTTTGTTCGTTCAATAATCTCAGGAACTACAGCAATGATTTTATATAGCCCATTTATCGAGGAAGGCTATAGGCTATATGTCATCAACGCTAAAACCAATAGTAGCGGGTAAAACCGCGGGGCACAGCTAGTTCTAGATAACTCTTCTTTTACAAATTTAAATTATATTTCATTTTAAAGATCCGATTCAAACATTTGGAAATTGATCTGACTAATTATTGAAAAATTTCTTGTTAGTTGTTATTATCACCCCTGTTTATTATTACCCACCCTGACTGTATACCTTTTTTTCAGTAGTGCAAATCTAGGTATTAAAATAATTGATGATTTATTTTATTTAAGGGAGTTTAAAGTTATAATCACAAATAAATATTATTTAAATCATATTTTGAATAAATACTAGTAAGTAAATGTGTATTTCCGTACGGTATTGATACTTATATAATATTTTGTTAATTATATAAAATATTCTTAAATATCGAGATTACTTATGGCAAACAATCTTCTTATATATAAAAATGAATCGCAAAATGTGTTGGTAAGCGCATAACTCGAGAACGGCTGAACCGATTTCGATAATTCTTTTTTTATTATATTCCTTATGGAGGATGGTTCTTATGTAGAGAAAACGTAAACATGTACCACGGGCGAAGCCGGGGCAGACCGCTAGTACTTTATACTTATACATTTTGGCTAAGGGATTTCTAACATTACCAATAGTTATTATAAGGAAGGAAGGAAGATGCAACCACAATATACAGATACAACCAGTAGGGAAACTTCATACATTTTCAAAATGGCTCACGCACACAAGCAAGCGTGATTACGAGAAATATGTACTGACCAAACTGTGTTATCCATACTAATATTATAAATGCGAAAGTAACTCTGTCTGTCTGTCTGTTACTCAATCACGCCTAAACTACTGAACCAATTTGCATGAAATTTGGTATAGAGATATTTTGATACCCGAGAAAGGACATAGGCTACCTTTTATTGCGAAATATGTACCACGGGCGAAGCCGGGGCGGACCACTAGTAAACTATAAATCAGTTGTTTGTTCAAAGGTGTTATGTACAAAGTAAATGTGGCTAAGGGGGATAGGCGAACATATTGAAAAATTCTCATGACCCTAGTGACCTAGAGACCTATAGTGCATAGCGCTGCACACCGTAGCAAAAGTAATAGTATTTCTTCACTGATTTCATTTATAATTTAACAACGAAATATTGGTAACTTATTTTATATTGTTTTTTTTTAATATCCACCAAACCTATAACCCCAATAAAAAAATAAAACAATATTTTCTTATCAAAAAAACAAGGTCTTTGTAACTGCAATAAAAACAAATTAAAATTTATCTAAGACATAAACTAATGGGTATCTCAACTTTTGCTAATTATAGCTTAGTATTAACCAACAAACAAAATAAATATACTTACGCCTTTATAATTTTATTATATATCACATTATGAAATTATCAAAATAAGTGCGTTATTTTTATGGTAATTTTCCGTTTTTTTAAGAAATTCATAACAAACAATTCAAACAGAAATTCATACAAAAATTAAATAGATCTTGAAATAATGTATGTAATAATGCATCCAATTCTTCTATCCTACCTCTACTAATCTAGGTATATCTATCTTAATATATATAAATCTCGTGTCACAATGTTTGTCCTCAATGGACTCCTAAACCACTTAACCAATTATAATAAAATTCGCACACCATGTGCAGTTTGATCAAACTTGAGAGATAGGATAGTTTAAACATGTAGGTACCACGGGTGAAGCCGGGGCGGACCGCTAGTATTATTATATAACTCAGCGCGCGGCTTCGCCCGCTTTGTAGAACATTTATCTGCTAAAACATTTCTCAAGAACCACTTTAATCTATGAAAAAGGCCTGTTAAAAATCATATAATTTAACTTCACAATTTTAGATGTGTTTAGCTGCCATTTAAAATCATCAATAATGTTTGAAAATAAATCGTAAAATTTTCTAATAAGTTATTTATTAGCAAGTGTTTAGAACTATACATAATACAATGTATAGGACAAACATAAAATTATCCTTATTAAAATAATAATAATATACAAAAACAATCGATTTCCTCAAATTAATTTTACAATAACACAATGTCACACATATGTAATTGATGTTGCTTTTTCCTGTATAATATTATGTAAAACAATAGCAAATATTCATTCGTTAAAAATTTATTTACAAATCAAATAGTTTAACGGTTTAAAAGTCGCGTTAATTCATTAGTAGTTCAATTAATAATTAATTAAATTAAATTAAAAATTGAGAAGCTACCTGAGGCCGTATTATGACCTCTTATTTCCAGACAGATTACGCCGTGTATTGAACTGACTGGCAAATTCATATTATTCTATAATTAACCATGGCTGGTTATTGCGATCATAATGTGAAATTGCCAGTCAGTTCAATTCACGGCGTAATCTGTCTGGAAATAAGAGGTCACAATACGGCCCCTGCTGGTGAAAACAATTTTGAAAATGATAAGAACTTCGATGAATTTTTGTACGAACAAATAAATAAATCTAATCGTAATTTATATGTCTAAATAAATAAGTCGTGTTAGTTACAAAACAACTAATAACACAGGAACGGCTGAACGGATAAATGACTTTTGTTTCCTCTTTTATTGGGTTTTGACTCTTGGATGGGACTTTCGAGAAATTCGCTTTGAAAATAAGAGACGGGTCTCTTGAGCAATATTCTTCTATTCTTTAAATAGACACATTTATAAATTATTTGAATGCTATAAAACTAAATATAATTTTTTTAAATATAACAACATAAAACAAGTCTACCCGGGGAAACCGGGACTACCAACCAGGACAGATTTATAAGCCCCTTTTCAAAGTCTCATATTTGTATTGCTATCGTAATTAAAACTATTCCGTAATTAACTCCGAAAACTTATAACTTATAAAAAAAAATTATATAGCTCATGTGTTATTCTGATGTAGTTTTTTTCATCAAAGAGTAACGAACATACATCCATCCTTCCTCTTCCATCCTTTCGCTTTCATACTATACTATTAGTATAAAGGCGAAAGTTTGTAAAAGGTATTCATACAATTACCCCATACACAATCACTATGGGGTGACAAGAAACGCGGAAGCTGAGCTTACGCAACGACATCGGGTCAGTGTGAAACGTCAGCGTTGTATAAACAAGTGGGGTTAGGGTGCACACATCGCAGAGGACGCTCTGTCATTGCTGTGACATTGGCCTTATCTCCGGCCATGAAGTTGGCACGCGTAGGTATGGAATGGGTCACTTTGACGGGAGGAAAATAGTTTAGGGGTTTGGAGTTCAGGGAAAGCGTGTAAAGGTTTACAGGAATGCGAAATTGGAGGACTGAGGGCTTATCTTCGGTGATGAAGTTAGCACGCGTAGGTATGGAAACGGTCACTTTGACGTGAGAAAAATAGGTTAGGGTTCAGGAGTTTAGGAGAAGCGTTTAGGTAGGTTAAGAGTGGGGTGGAAATTGGACGACTTATCAATCTGGCTATAAGGTCACGCACACTAAGGTCAAGCACACTAAAGATGGGTCATCTAAGCGAGAAAAAAATTAGGACCGGAGCTTAGGGAAAAGACCACACTAAATTGCAAGACTAAGGGCGTATAGATACGCCCTTAGTCTTCAGCAGATCTGCTTATGAAGTTAGATAACAGTAGGTATAAGATGGGTCACCTTGACGGGAAATTTTGAAGATATAAGGGAGGTTTAGAGTGAATATAAATTGCAAGAGACTAAGGCAAAACAAAAATAATATTTTCGCGATGAAATTTGATAGTCGGTTTCAGAAATCCCTGATATATGTTTATTAATAGGCCGGATAATCACCTGTAACTACAGTGGTGATGGTGACCATCGAATTGCCTTTAAAAAAAGCGTGTGTGCCGAGCACACGTGGTCGAAGTGAAACGTCTTTAGCAAGATTTAAAGATACCAAAATCGTCGGCTTTCTCCATGACGTGACGGTATTGCCATGACGCAAAACTTGAAATTTTACTCTCAACGCGCCTAAAGAAGTTTCAGATCAAAAATGTTCTGTATCAAACTCAATCATTGACTTATTTATCAACTAGACATCGTTTAAAAGCGCTTTTGATTCGTCAAATTACAGAAGGTTATTATTTGATTATACAGAGAAGACCCAGAAATTAGATAATTATGCAAAAATTGTTTAAGCGTTCGGGAGAGAACCTGAAAGACTTCAATCAATCTACAAAAAAATAACTACGTTAATATTATAAGAGGTTTAGATAAATAGAAAAACAAACAGATAATGATATTTTTAATCATATAATTCTCAGAACAAGGTAGGTATCGAGATGGAATTTCGAAGAAACCCCCTACAATGAAAAAAAAGAATGCAGTACGTCGTGAATTTGTTTTCATTTTACATCTAATGTCAGTCTGAGCAACTTTGAAATTGAAGCTCAAAATATATTTCATCAAATTCTTTAATATTGCAAGTACATATATGACTTACAGTTTGTTCTATTATATCGACCAACTGTTTTGTATGGCCTTACTTTTAACTTAGGGCCGTAAAAACAGGTCATACCTACTTCCGAATTTGTATAAAAAAAATTAGAAATCGTTCATCAAGCCGTTAGCCAACTTAGGTTATAACTTGCGAACACTACTAATATTATAAAGCTGAAGAGTTTGTTTGTTTGAACGTGGTAATCTTTGAAAAATTATTTCGGTGTAAGATAGCCCATTTATCGAGGAAGGCTATAGGCTATATATCATCACGCTAAGACCAATAGGAGCGCAGTAAAACCGCGGAGCACAGCTAGTATTATATAGATGTATTGCTTTTCTAGTCAAACAATTTATAAGACCATCCAATGACGTCAAGGGTCACTCGATACCTCTTATGTTGACCGGGTTAGAAATACGTCTTGAAGGGTTATCATCTATTGACCGCTCGTCCCGGCTTCGTTCGGAATCATGCAATTTAAAAACTGAAGAAATATATTATTGTCTCCTGTAGCTTTCTTGCCCACGTGTTTCACTTCAAAAATTATATATAATTGTCACAGTATAAGGAACATAAATCGATGCAAATTAGAATATACGTCGATACGCTACGTCACCCAAGGATTTTGTTTTGTACGAAATCGCGTGGATGCATTAGTATTCAATAGTAGGTCAGAGAGGGCAACGGGATCGCTTGCCGGGTGTACTAGTGATTTTTTTAAATACGTTTCAGCATAGTCCATTTATCGAGGAAGGCTATAGGCTATATATCATCACGCTAAGACCTATAGGAGCGGAGCAATGCACAGGTATTCGAGTATAAACTAGCTGAACCGATTACAATGAAATTTGGTATGTAGGTGGCTGAAGACCCAGCATACTCCCTACCTTGTACCTACTTTTTATCCCGGAAATCCCACGAGACTGGCAACTATCCGAGTTTTTCTATGAACTATAGAAATCTAGATTTTTATTATAAACTAGCGGTCCGCCCCGGCTTCGCCCGTGGTACATATTTCGCAATAAAAGTTAGCCTATGTTCTTTCTCAGGGTCTAAAGATTATCTGTGCCAAATTTCATCAAAATCGGTCCAGTAGTTTATGCGTGAAAACCATACATACATACAAACCTTTCCTCTTTATAATATTAGTATAGATTGACGGTATTTTAACATTACATTAAATTGTATACAAAATAATATATTTCAGATACCACGTAACAATATGTACAGATGCAGATGTTGAGACAACACACGTACATCTGATAAATTACGAACTAGTAATAGCACAGAATAGTAAATAGTACTGGTAAATGGTAATAGTTAGTTTTCATGAATCAATACATTCGTATTTGTGTAAGTGGAGACGTTAATTTAGCAATTATGATTTATGAATATATGAATATTTTTTATTGTAACACAATATGTGGAAGGTTATGATGGTAGTTATTGAATTCATATTCTTGTCTTACACATATAGGACAGCCCCCCTAGTCAAGTGGCTTTCTGTTAGCGTAGCGATGAGATAGATAGATAAAAGAGATGAGATAGATAGATAGATAAAAGTTATCTACAGCTTACGTCAATCTCATACATTCGTAGTCTATTCTATTGAACGCTACGCTAACAGAAAGCCACTTGACTAGGGGGGCAGGACACTCCCCGTTTCGCCCAGGTTAAATCGGTTTAGAAACCAAGAAAACCAATATCACGCAGGAATACAATAGGGTAGGCCTCTTATTACGTATGGTTGCACCAAGAATAGTTATTTAAAAACCGCTTCCACATTGTCAGAACTAAACCAAATTTAAATGGAATCACAGACAATGCCAGAAAAGAAAAATAATTTGGAAAATCCAAAAGTGCACGCCTCATAATTTTTTTTTAATAAATATTTATTAATTATTATTTTTGTTTATTTAATAACAATTAAACCACATCGAATCAGACCCTGAAAAATGAAAGGGTTCTATTCCTGAGCATACTCAAGCGTAAGAGAAAAAAAAAGACTCGATTAGTAAAGTATTTCGGTCGCTATCGTGTTAACAAGAAAAAGGATCCGCACATACAGACACACGGACGTCCAAGACAGAACTTTATTAAACTGTTTTTTAACTAGTTTAAATAACAAAAATGACATCAAAAATATCATGAACGTTAAGAATAGTGTTTTTTCTTAATATGTGTGTGTATGTATTATCTTACAAGTGCAATGTATGATACATAAAGACATTTTAAGTTTGAAAAATCAGATGTTTTGCGCGAAGTGACAGTAGTACCCACCTCAACGCTTCGCTTATGAGGCGTGCAATAAAACGTTCGAATAACCTTTTCTTTTTTTTTTAAGTTGGTTGAAAATAACACGAGGGAATAAACGAAAGCATATAATTAACTTTAGAATACTTAGAATTGATCAATACAGCGGAAGGATTGGGTAATAAATGTGATTGAACCATATCGCTATGGTATTTATCACAGAACATATAAAAGAGGTTAGAATGGCAATAATTCGCCGTTCCTATAAGAACCGGTGTCGCCTGTGGGTGTGGCCAAGTCCGCGCAAGTCCGCTTACGCACATATTTGCAATATCAAATCTAGCCAATCATAGCGCCGCGCGATCACGCGATTTAAAATGGAACGAATCATACGCATGATGATGATGTGAGCAGTGCTCATATCCTTGGCGCGTCTGCCCCGCTACAATGCCTTTCTAACCTCTTTTATATGTTCTGTGGTATTTATTGTGTTGTGAATCTTAAAGATAAGGTGAAAATATTAATGAAATTATATCAGTGATAACGGAATGTTAATTAATGGCTAATTACTCAGATTATTTGTTATTGAGATACCGATAGATATGCAAACAAAAGTTATTTATATCTACCATCAGACCATATTTAATTACTGTAGGGCACTGGCCTGATTTACTTGCTGAATCTGAAGAGTTTGTTTGTTTGAATGCGCTTATCTCAGGAACTACTGGTCCCATTTAAAAATTATTTAGGTGTTAGATAGCCCATTTATCGAGGAATACTATATATCATCACGCTAAGACCAGCAGGAGTGGAGCAATGCGGCTATAACCGCGGGGCACAGCTAGTTCATCATATACGGATGCATATCACATTAAATATGAAATGTTTGTATAGGCACCGAGAATTACGACTTAACGGGACCTTCTAGAAAGTTTTAAATAAAATAAAAATTTTCAGAAATAGATCGCGACCTGATAGTGTTAAAAAGTGACAAAATTGAAAGGAAACAAAATTGTCCAAGTTTGGGTAAATCCCTATATCTTAACATAACATCTTGTCAGATAAGTTGTCAGAAATGTCACATTTTGTGACACTTGCTTGCCTACTTGATTCGTAGATAGAGGTGTTTTTGTTATTTTTAGGGCCGATTTTTCAATGCTTGGATAAAACTTATACGTCCAATAAAGTATTACACGATAATATTAAAATGTCAAATACGGGCAATTAGAATACGTTTTTAAAATGGTAGTTTTATACATTATTCGACGAATAAGTTTTATCCAAGCATTGAAAAATCGGCCCTTAATAATTAATTTCCTTACTGGCTTATCTTTCGATTATCCATTTATAATAATATGAAATTACACTTAAATTTAATTAATGAATCGTCTATCGTTTGTGAATTGATCAGATAATTGCGAAACAAACAAGAGATTGCTGATTTTCAATTATTATTAGATACGACGATTTGCTAGAATAACAAAGAAAGGTAAATAACATAAGGAAAATGTATATCTATAACTAGATGACCGGGCAAATGTTGTTATAACAGTATACTTACCTTTACCAAATAGGGGTATCACTACATATTTACTTAATATTATAAAGCTGAAAAGTTTGTTTGTTTGAACGCGCTAATCTCAGAAATCACTGGTCCGATTTGAACAATACTTTAGGTGTTAGATAGCTCATTTATCGAGGAAGGCTATAGGCTATATATCATCACGCTAAGACCAACATGAGCGGAGCAATAAGGGTAAAACCGCGGGGCACGGTAGTGTATCTATAACTACATGACCGGGTAAATGTTGTTCTACCAGGATACTTCAGTCACTAAGGGGTTAATTACATTGTATAAAGCAAAGTCGCTGTAGCTGTCTATCTGTCCCTATGTAAGCTTAGCTGTAAAAGTATGCAACGAATTTTGATGCGGTTTTTTTAATATAGAGGATGGTTCTCGAGGAAGGTTTTAGTCTATAATGTAAGCCGTGGAAGAATAGTACTACATATATAGTTTAGGTCCTATCTTACAGAGTATAAACAATAATTTCGTAATGTGTCAATTGTCAAACCCTTTTGGTAATAACTAATAAAGGTTGTGAAATCGGTGGCCTCGGAATTTAATGTACACAAAAGAATCTGTTGTCATGGAAGGTAGAAGAGCAATTATTATTACATGCCTATATTATCATAGTAAACAAAAGTATGATAACGTATCTATTTTTTACTATGAGTTTGTTTGCGTTAATCTCGATGTATTAGGATTAATATTGCGACATGTCTTGTAATAGGAATCATTTGGTGGAGGGCCTGGAAACGGGCAAGTGGCGGAGGGCCTGGAAACGGGCAACTGCTGGGCGGGACATGCGGAAGATTGCGAATGTGTACCCGCATCCCGTCTAAAGCAGCGCGCTGGTACACGGTGGGGTTTTAGTCGGTAGGAATCCGACATAACCCACGGCTCCTTCCGTGGGAGCCGTGGGTATCTTTAATCTTAGGCAAGATTTCCCCACTTGAAAAAAAAAAATGTCTTGTAATAGGAAGCTAAAAGAGCCTTTAGAATCTTGTCGAATTTTGACCATTGAAGAGTGTAGGTCGGTCTATATCGGTAAATAGCCTACATTTTTATTTATGACTAGCTGTGACACGCGGTTTTACACGCATTGCTCCGCTCCTGTTGGTCTTAGCGTGATGATATAAAGCATATAGCCTTCCTCGATAAATGGGCTATCTAATACAAAGAATTTTCAAATTGGACCAGTAGTTCCTGAGATTAACGCGTTCAAACAAACACACTCTTCATCTTTATAATATTAGTAAAGATTTTGCTAAATGCAGGTAACCTCTTCAGTAGTTGTCTTCCACATATTAACTAATAAATTCTCCTTTTTAATTTTGTTTATTTGTCATGACAATGCTCCGCTCCGACCTGTCGTGGTAAGGACTAGGATTGACATTAAATAAATTGGAATATGTAGTTATGGTTGGCTATGTAGGTCAGTAGCTTTCTTTTGGCAAAAGAGTTTTCCTGATCGGTAAATTTGTATTGAATGTCATCCAAATTTGCAAAAATACCAAAGTATATCTTGTTACCAATGTAGGATATTAACCATAACTTCCATAAACATGTTATCTATATTTTTATTCACATAGCTACTTTCCTTGACCTTGGTGTATAAGGGGCCTTCTTCAAGTTTAAATTTATCGTCATATCGCTAACCAAGTTGAAGGTCGCGATGTTTTCGATAGAAAATCTAATAGCTAATTATTGAAATATTTATTGACTTTATCATTTGATACTACTTTTATTATTAGTAAGTAAGTTTGGCTGGGAGTCTGTTAGTTGATAGGCCATATAACAAGATAAGTATCTGCTAAAGATATCTGGATGCGATTTATCATTGAGATTATTGGCTTGGCTTGATTTTACTTTTAACCCAGATATGAGTGCAAGCAAAGCCGCTGTCCAGGGCTAGTCACTTCATAGCATAGCAAAGTTGCTTCCCATGCCTGTCTGTATAAATGTATGCTTAGATCTTTCAAACTACTCAACGGATTTCGATGAGTTTTTCTTTAATAGATAGAGTGGTTCTTGAGGAAGGTTTAAGTATATAATTTGTTAAGTTCTCTACAAAGCGGCCCAAGCTGCGTGCGGAAATCTAGTTTACTCATAAAAGCAACGGTACACACAAGAATAACTCGGTCAGAGAGTTCATATTATCGTATCCCGTATGAATAATATTTGACTTTGAAATACGCAATCCAGTCAATTATATAATGGCGCAAATATTTTTTCGATCTTTAAACCGTTTATCAGCGGCCGATCCGCTAAGTGACGGCCGGCTGGGCTGGATATGATTTAACAATAACCTGTAGGCTGATAGGTCATATTCGGGTGGAGATAAGCGCGCCGCGTGCATTGACATCGACGTCCACCTGTCGAGTGGCAGGAGCGTGGTCGAATCGAACGACCATTTACAAAATTCATGCGCTCGCGCAGTTTTGCGTGTCATACCGCCGATCGCGTCAGTCGCCCGCCCGCAGCCGCAGAGAGCGGTCGTGTTAGTTTGCTCGCTCGCGTGTGAAACGTGATTTTTTTACAAATTGGGATTGAGATAGCGTACAGCGCTTTACTTGGTGTGAGTTTCGATTGAATTTTACATATGATTACGCTGTGTACTATATGTAATATGTATTCACGATAACGTTACTATGTTCATAATTTATGCAAATATTTTAGCGTTGATTATAATGTTATGTATTTTTGTACGGGTTTTTTGAAGAGTATTAAGTGTTCAATATTTTTCAAATCGAATTATTCTGTACGGATATGATGTGGTGGTATATTTGTAGTGCGTTATATTGCAAATATATAAAGAGCGGTTGCTAAATCAACACTAAAGTTCAACTATGTATGTTATTGTCGGAACCCGTTTGGCCCGTTACCTGATTTCGATATAATTTTTACACAATTTACTTTAGTTGGTAACTTGAAGGAAGTTACATATGACGTTGTTCAATTAATTATATTCATGTATTCGTTGTGTTTTAGATTTTGTGGGTTAAAGCGTGATTTACGTACTTAGAAGTTTTAGTACGTTAAGTGCGAACAAATTGTTTCATACTAGCTGTGCCCTGCGGTTTTACCCGCAGTGCTCAACTCCTGTTGGTCTTAGCGTGATGATAGGTATATAGCCTATAGCCGTCCTCAATAAATGGGCTATCTAACACCGAAAGAATTTTTCAAATCGCACCAGTAGGTATATGTACCTACCTACAAATTATTTCATATTCTACTAGTTACCTATATAGAATTCTCGTGTCGCGGTGTTTGAAGTTAAACTCATCCGAAACAGCTTTACCGATTGTCATGAAATTTTGTATGCATATCGAATCTGAGAATAGGACAAGATCTATTTTTTCTTAACCCAAAGTGATAAGAATAAGGTAAGGAACAACGTTTGCCGGGAAAGCTTCTCTACATTAAATTTTAAGTAATAAAAATTTTCATTCAACAAACAGGGACCTAATAGCTGCATTTACCCTAATATTAAATCAAAGAATTTTGTTGAACTCAATATATTTTTTTTTTTTAAATAAGTAGTGGTAGTAGTAATTCAATGTAGGTAATCAGGTTTTGTTTTTGCTTCTTGGTGTGTTTTCTGCTTGAATTTAATTATTATTTTTTTTTTTAATTTAAAGTTTTTAAAGAATATAATTTTAATTGTGTTTGGTTACAATAACATGTCACGTGTGTAGAATTGACCGCCTCCCTGGTACAGTGGTTGACGCGTGAGCGTAGAACCGAGGGGTCCTGGGTTCGTATCCCGGTGGAGATGAAGAAAAAAATGTCTCGCTCTGGCAGGACACAGAAGGCTGATCTTGTCCCTAAATAAAATCGATCAGTGAAACAGATGTATAATGCATCTGCCCCTTACCCCACTTGGGGACATGTGACTTCAATTTGCGTAGAATTAATTATTAATTGAATCGATCATACTTACAAGGATATACTTGACTAAATATAAATTAATGAATATACAGTACTAACTTATAAATAACTACTAGATTTCCGCCCGCGGCTTCGCCCGCGTTTGCAAAGGAAAA
>CAJQZN010037826.1:0-22466 GCA_907164685.1 Colias eurytheme | reverse complement strand
TTCCGGCAAAAGACATGAATGCGGAAGATGCGGTTAAAAAAAAATTTAATATTTGAAATACAATGCAAAAAATAACACTTTTGTCATAGATAAGAATCATGACTATTTTTTCTAAATTCAGGGACAACTAAACGTTGCAGAAGCAGAAGTCTGCTTATTTGCTGTTTGGACTGGAGTGAATAATTCGTTAAAAATAGAATATATAAAAAAGTATGTAACGTTTAGGCAAAATAAAATGATGGACCATTATCAAGATTTTACATAAATTGCCTACTGTCAGAATTGATTGATTCGAGACTTCAGCATTCGATGCCCATCAAGGACCCATCCTATATCATTCAAGCGATTGAAAAAAAAGAGATAAATCCAGTGCAACCGATAAAGCATCAGAATGCTAGCAAAAGATTTATTAGGTTTATCAATATAAATAAATAAATAAATAAATAAATATTATAGGACATTATTACACAAATCGACCTAGTCCCACAGTAAGCTCAATTAAGGCTTGTGTTGTGGGTACTAGGCGACGATAAATATAATATTTAATAAATACATATATAGATAATAACACCCAGACCCAAGAACAAATAATTGAGTTCATCACACAAATATTTGCCCTGACCGGGGATCGAACCCGGGACCGTCGGCTCAGTAGGTAGTTACTTTACCACTGCGCCAACCGCGTCGTCAATAAATCTATATATTGCACATAATATAATAAATCATCCGCGCGGACGGAGTCGCGGGCGGAAGCTAGTCAGAAATAAATATCTTTTGTTTTCATTTAACACAAACATTACATTTTTTTTATTATATACAAAATTTGTTTATCCGTTTTATTAGTTAAACTGAACAACTTTCACTAAGAAACTTAGGTCGAAAAAAATGTAGAGTTCTACATTTTGTATGGAAAGCTTATTTTTTTTATATTTCGTCCAAATTTCTTTGTAAAAGTTGATCAGTTATATAAACATGAAGTTGAAGATATCAATAGAAAGTATTCGCAAATATTGTGTACTGATAAAAAAAAAATCACCCGGTGTAATTTTCACGAAAATTGTTTCAAATTGTCATTTTTGGTACTTATTACGAATATTAAATTATGCATACGAATGATTTAATTTTTAAAAATTAAGTGGAGCAACTTTCCCTTAGTACATTTGTATTATTTACATATAGGATGACAGGATGCATTTGTTTGCACTACTAGACCAAGCCCTTAAGTAGAAATACAAAACTTTGGCTTGCCACTTCAGTACTGTCACTATCGACGTCAGACCCGATGTTTACTCGACCATGATACTGCTTTGACTGTGGATCCCATATAAGTGATTTTCTGATAGACATTTCATCTATGACGGGCTCTTTAGTTGCCTTAACCTTGGCTTCACATTTTGGTACCACTTGCTTAGTGTACGTGGATGCGGAAGACGGGAATCATACGTTCTTCGGATGTAGTCGTAAGCCTTTGGCGAATAAAAATGTATGGTCAGAGCAAACTTTCTAATTTCTTCTGAGGTCTGTTTTGGCAAAGGCAATCCTTTATATTTTAAAATCTGCTGTAATAATATGGATGTCTCCATATTTATTAAATTCTTCTCCTTCAATTCAATAATGATATTTTTAAAGGTTTCAAATTTCAATTTTTGTTGACGGACCACTTCATGTAAACATTTAATTTTCTTTTTCTGTTTCTCCACTGTTTCCTTTAATTTTTTTAATTCTTTGAGTGCTGAAGCCTAAAACATTAAAGAAATTTTAATTATTGATAAAAGTTCTCATAATTATACGCATGAATCTCAGCATGAATGACTAAGAGCTATTACGCACTGTCGACCAGTCGCTGGCGACTCAGTCGCCGGCGACTGTGACTTACTATAGTTTAAATAGGGGCTTGCGCACTGTCGTCAGTCGTCCAGGAGTAAGTCCGACTGGTCGACAGTGCGTAATAGCTCAGACTATGAAAAAGTTACGTATTGAAGTTTCCTTTTTTTTAAACAAGAATTATTTCATATAGGTTTTCTATTAAAGAACTGCTCTTACCAATTCAAGATCCTTGGCATCTTGTGGATCTGGATAACCTGAGCATGATGGTTGATCAGTAGTATTTGACATGTCAATTAAGGCAAATTGAGATGGATGGTCTGCCTGAAAGAGATAAAAATGTTACTTATAACATTGGATATGGTCCCAAGTAATAATAAATAGTAGGGATGTAACGATACCGATACCGATACCGATATATCGGCCGATAAAATCGGCAAGCCGATATATCGGTATCGCCGATTATAAAACAACCGATACCGATATCAAACAATTCAAAAAACCGCGCCCAATGACCGATGGGGGAGGCCGCCCGCGCGTGCGCACTTTGTTTTGTAAAAACTCTACCAATAGTAAACTTTTATTAGGAACTGATTGTATGTGTATAACTTAAAGTTTAACTGACTGCAAAATAATAATACTAAAATAAATGGTTTTCTTGTTTTTTTTATTTGGCATTGTTATTTAAAAGAATACGATTTACAGTGTTAAATGTTGGTAGCTTTTATGCATAATTCACTATTTATTTTTCTACCAAGCCATCGGTATCGGTATCGCCGATATTTTATTACAAATATCGGTATCGGTATCGTATCGGCAAAATCATGTATCGTTACATCCCTAATAAATAGATTGCTACAGAAACATGGACTCAATGTTTGGTAAATTGTAAAACTTTTAGTATTTTTTTTTAATAAAAGAATTTATTGAACAAACATAGTGTATTATATATACTTATGGATAGTGTAGCTTTCCAACAACGAAAGAATTTAAAAAATTGGACCAGTAGTTTTGAGGTCTTTTTGTGCATACACAATCAAATCTTTCCTTTTTACAATATTAACTACAGAATAAGATCTTAATAATGTAGGTAATATATTAAAATTAAAAAAAATGTATGCGTGTACTAGAGTACACACGTAAGAAGTGAAACTTCTTTATGATCTTAAAAATGTCACGAGTATGGCGTAACGCAAAAATGTCACGCGTACGGCGTAACGCAAAAATGTTACACTAAATTTTTGTCCAACCCCGATAAAAAAGTTTCACTTGAAAAATAACTCAGTAGGTTTTAAGCATCACAGCACTTGTCTCATGACACTAGTCTCTAGAGCATATCAGTCAAAAAAGATATTGTGAAGCATATAGCAATTAGATTAATCGGTCAACAGTAAGGGGGTAAAATTTCAATAACTACCTTGGACCTAAAAAAAACAAACAGGATGAGCTAAATAAAGTCTATACTATAATAATATTATAAAGCTGAAGAGTTTATTTGTTTGTTTGAATGCGCTAGTTTAGGGAACTACTGGTCCGATTTGAAAAATTCTTTCGGTGTTAGATAGCTCATTCATCGAGGAAGGCTATAGGATATATATCACCACGCTTCGACTAACAGGATTGGAGCCACGGGGGTGAAACGGAGCAGCTAGTTGTTTAATAAAAAGATTGATGAATTATTTACCTTTGCTAATACTGTTGGGATAGCATCATCTCTCAATCTAACGATGTTTAAAGTCTTATTAAATGCGCTCTCTTCAAAGTGCAATGAGCACACATGAATGATTTTAGTTCCTGGCCGGATATTTTCTATGCCAATCTTTTCCAACCACGCCTTTCGCCGGGATTCGTTACTTGGTAAACTAAAACGAGAAAATATACAACAATATATAACTTCGCACGTAATTAATAATTTATCGATAAGGTGTTTATGCGAAATTGTACGACACTAGCACTCTGTTTGTGTTTTTGATGCAAATGAAATAATGAGAATATAGCGGGTTTCTACAGCTCATAATAACTTAGATGATTAAATGTAAAATGATTAAAAGATTTCTATACACTTGTTGATAATAAATACACTCTAATATATGCAACAATTTAACGAAATGTTAGTGTATTAGCCACTTACCGGTGAAAGGTTAGATTCGGCCTTTTTTTGCTTTGGCATAGGCCACAACCTACTATAGAACACTTCATGGTACCTATTATTATTTTCAATTATACTTATTACACTCGCTTATGGTCGAAAAACACTGGAAAATCATAAAAATTTCACAATGACATCTTCCCACATGTAAACAAAACCGTAAAATAAGATGGCGTCCGTGGCAGCAAATACATCGATGCCAATGAAGAGGGCGCTAATAAAAAGAGTGTAGATGCTTTTTCTAAGGTAAAACCACTGTAGTAAGAAAGAGATGGGTATATTATTATTATTTCCGCGTCAAATTGAACAATTACTGAGATTGAGATTGACAGTGACAAATGACAGATGAAACCTGACATAACTTTGTTGATTTTAGTTGAAGTGAACAGTTCCACAAAATTAGCAAAAATAATGAATTACATAGTGATTACAATAAGTTGCCTCGAACACTTCATATGAAGTGGACGGCTGCATAATAATAAATAGTAAATAGTAATTATACACTAAATTATTGTTGTAGTTGTAGTTTTTATTAAGTTTTATAGTGCCTCAAGATATATTTTGTGTTATGTTATAAAATTGTGAAGATTTTAAGCGTTTCTACGGTTGCATAAATATTTACATGTAAGTTTCATAATTCATTAATTCTAATTTAAAGCCGAGCACAAAAGTGTCATACTCATTGGCAAATTTATAAATAGGTAATTAAAGTGAATCTGATTTTTAAACTTTTTTTACATTTTGGGAATAATCTTGTTTTTTTTTTATATTGAATAAATTTTCTAATCAATATTTACCAATACATATTTGATACTAAATGACTGGTCTAAATAATCTTTTTAGAATATAATTTGCCTCCATTTTTATAAAGTTCATATTTTAATTTTATAAGTTGAATTCCACATTTGGAAACTGTGTTTACCTTGAAATAAAAATCTGTACTTTTATTTTTATCTCTTGGGCTTTATCTTTTTATTTAAACTTGTTTAAAGATAATACCTCTAAATTGTGTTATGGGACTATCATATCTCATGTATTACTATATAGGAATAACTATTAATTTATTAGGATAAATAATTTATTCCGAATATCATGTGCATGCAAAATAGTTTACTTACATAAATAATTTCACAATGTTATGCATGTATTTATGAAAACCTGGACTTCACGGTTTCACCTTCGTGCTTCCGCTTCTGTTAGTCTAAGCTTAATAATATATAGCCTATATCCTTGATATATGGGCTATCTAACACCAAAATAATTTTTCAAATCAGACCAGTTCCTGAGATTAATGTGTTCAAACAAACAAACTCTTCAGCTTTATAATGTAAGTATAGATTATCTAGCTTAAACTTATAATAATCTTTACTAAAACCCCCCTCTTGCATCACTCTATCTATTAAAAAGCCCCATCAAAAGCTGTTGAGTAATTTTAAAGATCTAACCATACAGACACAGACGGCAGAAAGCAACTTTGTTTCATTTACAATGTAGTGAAGTCATTTAAAGCTATATGGAAGGGATCACTCTTTAACCCATTGAGCCCCGAACGGCCCAATCGGGCCACGACACAATAGATTTTCTATTGAGTCTGTGAATAAATAAATAATAATTAAAATATATATCCACCTACCTTACAGTATATTTAGTTTAAAGGTCAGCTTATACTGATACATTTAGTGTCCCAACGAAACATGCATAATTTATATATTTAATCTAAATTTATTCATCATACATTTATACAAATGATGTAAAGAAAGACATAGGAAAATGTGTTTAAAAGTATATGTGACTTATTACAAAATAGTGTTTAAACCAATGTATTACCCCGACGAGTACAATATGGGGGTCTTCAAGCGAAATGTGAACAGATACCTACTAGGGAAGCACGTACCATCTTAGACCCCATCTTAGCTTTCCATCAGGCGAGATTGTGGTCAAGCGCTTTCCTATCTAGAATAAAAAAAATGTTGTGTGGTTTTATGAAACCACGGTAAAAGTGAAACTGTTCGAACGGTTCCGAACACTGCTTTATGTAGCGCATGTCGCGTGATGGTCGGCTGCCGAGTAGGCATACCTACTCGGCAGCCGCGATACACGCGACATGCGCTACACAGACCAAAAAGTTTGAGACGATGTAATAAAAGTTTCACTTTAAAAGATACAAAAAATGCATCATATTATGCCATGGAAAGCTTGTTGTGTGTGAAATGAATAATTTCTTATGAAAATAATTACATACAATTTCACTATTCTCTACAGACAGTTTTTCAGATTGTTCAAATGATCTATCTGATGTCAATGATCAATCTATATTTCAAACTGAAATATTAAGATAATGGATTCTGAATGCATATCATCATATTTCTTAATTCAAATTAGCTTTCCATCCGCAGCTTCACATGCCTTGGCTAAAACTTAACAATGTAAAGGTACCCTACAAATTTTAATAAAAATTAAAGATATTTTCAAAATATTATGAAAAGCATTGGCAGCTTGCAAGAGAAGTTAAAAATATGTATATGCTTTATTAAAACCATTTTTTTTGAGATTCTCATTTAATTTATAACAAGTTAGGTACCTATTTATTTTTATGTCCAAAAAGGCACCGAAATAAACTGTAAAAAGTTTTAGTTATAGTTGTGTTTAAAACTTTAAACAAAGTAGGCTTAAAGCGAAGCCTTACAAATGAACAAAACAAAAGTACCTTACAATCACTCTTTGGAATAGTACCCTAAAGAAAGTACACCCATATCATATAACGAACATGATTGGATTTGACAATTATCCAAAAATAAATTGAGCCAGTATTACATGGTATTACACAATTTTTGGTGCTTCCCAAAGTCGGCTTTGCGGCTTATTTCTTAAGGATATGTTATGTAAACAATGTAATGACTAGAGGCCTTGGATAGTGGATACCTCAGAGGAATAAACCTAGTGGATACATACGTTTTTGGGCTTGAACAGGGGGTGAGTAGCGGAAGGGGGAAAGCCGCCAATCTTCGATCCCACTTTTGCTTGTTAGGTTTTGTTTTTCAAAAAGATAGCCTAGTTTAGAAAGAAAGAAAGAAAGAAAAAGATTATTTTAAAATAAAATGCACACACCTCCACTTACATATTTCAATGTTTAAATTAATCACAAGAAGTATAACCGTTTTCGATACGTCATCTTCAGGACGTTTATATTTTACCAAAAAGTATGTGGGTAGGTAACAAAACATCCATGATCATGGAGCATATGACCATAGATTAAACGCTATACCTACCATAGCCCATACAATATAATGTAATATAATAAACAGCTTAAAATTAAATAAAAAATACGCAGCTGCTCAAAAAAGAAATTAAAATAGTTAATAGCCTATGTTATTGCGTGAACTTGTAGCTTCCTTAGTAAAAGAAGTTCTAGAAATGACTTTAAAGTTTTATCTAGTTAAACAAACAAAAAAAAAAAACTTTCAACGTAATGATATCAAACGGGTCGAATTGAAGAACGTCATAAAATAATATAGTAGTAAGTTCTCATAAATTATGTATTACTAGCTTTCCACCCGCAGCTTCGCCCGCGCAGTCAAAGAAAAACCCGCATAGTTCCCGTTCCCGTGGGATTTCCGGTATAAAACCTATCCTATTTCCCGGTGTAAAAAATAGCCTGTCTTTTCTCGGGTATCAAAATATCTCTATTCCAAATTTCATGCAAATTGGTTCAGTAGTTAAGGCGTGATTGAGTAACAGACAGACAGACAGAGTAACTTTCGCATTTATAATATTAAGTATGGATAATAACGTGTATAATCGTGTTATAATACTCAGTAATGCTTATATTATGTACGTGATTATTCAACCAATTCATTAAAATTAAAATATATCTACTTCCTACTCGTAAGAAAATGTGAAGGTTTCGAATTTAGTGTACCTATTAGTTTGTTGCCTACTGCAATAGAAAACTTTTCTACTCGAGCTAGCTGTGTTTATTATTCTTATTCCTCCCTCCCCCTTAGACCCTCAAGGAAGAGGAGGTTCGGAATCCCTACTAACAAATACTGTGTTACCTTGATTCTATACTATACAGATAATATAGTAGATAGTATTACTAAAAAGATGAATATACTAGATTTCCGCGGCTTCGCCCGCGTTTTCAAAGGAAAACCCGCATAGTTCCCGTTCCCGTGGGATTTCCGGGATAAAACCTACCCTATGTGTTAATCCAAGTTACCCTCTATACGTGTGCTAAATTTCAAAGTAATCGGTTCAGTAGTATTTGCGTGAAAGAGTAACAAACACACACACACACACATCCTCACAAACTTTCGCATTTATAATACACTAGCGACCCGCCCCGGCTTCGCACGGGTGCAATGCTGATACTAAATACACTACAGAAAAACAGCTGTGAACGTTGTAATATAAAAACATAGCGGCCCGCTCCGACTTCGTATAGATAGCCTGGCGGCCGGCCGGTACCGCCGCAAACGCTACGTCCCGCAATTTTTAAATCTGTAATATCTTCGAAAATATTCACTTAAATCATACGGTGTAAAGGGCCATATAGATCTATATTAAACGAACAATGTATTCAAGGTATTTAATTGGTTAAGGATTAATGCCACAGTATTACCATCCTACAGTATGGCGACGAATGTACTTGTGCAGAGAAACGGAGGGGAACTGGCGGGGGGTCGGGCGACGCGGGCCGCTTAATGCAATCACGCTGAGTTTGCATTAACTATCGCGAAAGGATGACGCAGTCGTATTTTTTGTGTAATAATTTTATTATACATAGGTACTTACATATTCTATTATGACGCGCAAAAACTGTTCCGTTTACGGATGTAAATCTACATTGAAATCCCAGAAGGAAACAATATTTCAGAAAGATTGTATTAATTGTATCTGTTGAATTAAAATCAAAGCTATGTATATGTTGTCCTCATTATTTTCTAATCAGATTGTACATCCCAATGCGAATGCATTACTTAGTTAAATGGTATAATATACAATTAAGAACATCCAAAAATAAAGTGTCCACGTAAATAATATTTAGCAGTGCAATATCTGTAATTATATATTTATGAACAAATAATTACATCAGATTTAATAATCGCAATTATTTTGAATGTACATATGAATAAATGATTTCATCATAATATTAATAATCAAAATTGTTTTATTTCCCATTTGTTGCAACCCTAGCGTATTTTCGTGTGGCAGCGTAAGTACCTACGCTGGCGGCGGCATCGCGCGACATCAAAGGCGATTCCTTACTGTAGGAAATAATATTGTAATACTGTGTTAATGCTGTATTGGTTAAAATCGCACCGAAAATTAGCCATTATTTTTCGTAAAAAGTAAATGACAAAAAAATGTTATTGTGGGTTATCCATAAGAGATAGACATATACCATCCCGGACTTTTCTATAGACCTTTTCAATGTGTATAATACTTAGTACATTATTTTGATAAAACTCGTAGGGTTCAGCCTGCGTTTGCAATGTAAGCGGAAAAAATGTAATTTTTTACGACATCACTTTAGAAACCTCAAAAATAACAGTACTTCTCCACTATTTAATGGATATTATTATACATATAAACCTTCCTCTTGAATCACTCTATCTATTAAAAAAAACCGCATCAAAATCCATTGCGTAGTTTCAAAGATTTAAGCGTACAAAGGGACATAGGGACATAAGGACATAGGGACATAGGGACAGGGAAATCGACTTTGTTTTATACTATGTAGTGATATTAATTAATTAATTAAAGTAAGAAGTATGGGATGGGTGGGTTATTCGGGAGCATAAAATTTTAAATTATCTTTATTCGTTGTACATAGATACCCGTAGTACCTAAATTATTTCGTTACCTATATTATCATTTCTTCCTAAAAGCAGATAGCACCTTTGTCTGTTTGGATATCCAACAGACATTTTTGGCCGTGGTAACTAATTGCTTACTATCAGGCGATACAGAGCATTTACCCCGATTTATGTTTATTTCGCTCTTGTTAAAAAAACAAGTTAGGTGTGTAATAATTACACTTCCTTATAGAGGCTTGTGTTTCTGTTGGCTCAAAATGTACTAAATGGCTTCCTAAATCCTCATAACGAAGATTACGAGCTTTAAACCACGGATAAAGCCTTTTGCTTAGCTCGAGAGAGTTTATGGGAGAGATTAAACTTAGGTAACACTTGTGCCAAATTTGGTTCAGTTCCCATCACTATTTTTTGCGTGCACTTGTAATAAATTCATCACGTATAAATCTATATAAGATTTTTTTTATTACAATAGGATCTTTTCTTCTATTAATATTGATAACTCAGAGGATGCATTTTAATCAGTTGTTTCTCATAAATTCATGACGTCTTCACAATTTTGCCACTTGCTTATCAGTTATCACAATATCCATTCATTAAATAATTAAGATAGTCCCCGGAAATATCTGTAATTATCTCTTTGCGTATGTATCTATAAGCTCTGATTATTACATTTTAATATTCGTGAAAATGATTGATAATTTTGATTATTGCAGATGCATATTTTGCAATATGCATGTGATTTTAAGTGAATTTTGAAATTTACCATCCTGTTTTCGAATTTTGTTTTGCTGTTTAGGGTATATGAGTATTATCAGAGATAGTTTCTAGGTTCTATTCTTGGTGAATCCTCATAAAGGGTACCTTTTATGAGGCCTTTATTTAAACAAAATTTACAAAAAAAGGAAAACATCACAGAGGTTCTATATTTTTGAGTAATTTTATGACCAAAAGTAAAGTTGACTCCACATTGGACTAGACGGCAAAGGAATTTAGATTGTGATCTAAGTATCTAATTTTCAATTTATCGTTCTAATTACTCCAATTACCAAATACAATCGTATAAGTATCGCAATTATATCAGCTTGTCACAAAACTAAATGTTTCACAATATGTGATATCTTCTAAGCAAGCAAGTGTTGTAGTTTAAATTGTTAGGAATAATGCCAAGAAACAAAAACTGGACTGGGGCTGAAGATGATGATACTTTTAAGTTTTTGTCTAAGATGTAGCAGTAATAATAATAAAGAATTTGATGATCATTTATTTAGGCATGAATGGAAATAATACGCCGTAGGCAATAAATATAAATAGATCGTTCAAATGTAAAATTTTTAAAATGATTAACTATTTTGCATTAAATGTAATAACATAGATTAAGATTACAATAAATTAAAATCAATTCAGATTGCAGCGTTATCTGATATTTGGACTATATTTTCTATCAATTTCGATTATTACGGCTCTGGATTTAGATAAATTCGATTTAATTTGAAAGTTTTTTTTAAGTGGGGAAATCTTGCATAGATACCCACGGCCTCCGGGGAAGGGGCAGTGGGTTATGTCGGATTCCTACCGACCAAAACCCCCCTGTTCCGTCAAGCCGCATCAACAACGGGGCCACGGGTAGGTATGGTACAATTCGTCCGTGACCCCATCAGCAGCTGCCCGTCTCCAGGCCAAAACAAACTATGAGCAAGCCAACTCTACCCTCATGGGGCGGCGTGAGCGGAACACGTCTTACGCCGCCTCATCTCACCGGACGATGGACTAAATCCCCGCTCCATCGCCCGATGCTTTAATTTGGTACTTCATTGTGTTAGTTTTTTTTTTCAACTGTATAACAATGAATGTGCATAATGGATATTGTTAATTAATAATTATTTTATACTTTTCCTAATCGGTTATCTGTATTACTATTAATCTGATATTGAAATTGTCGATTCAATTTTTGAAAAGCCTATGGACTCAGTCAAGGCTAATTAAATAAAATATCGTCATATTTGTTGCTGTTATTGAGAGGTTGGTAGAATTTAATTGTTCTAAACTCTTAAGTATTGTTATTACTTAGTACTAAATATTGTCTTCGTATGTTGTTCTATATTCATTTTATCGGAACTTTGTTTTGTTTCAATCGCGCGATTATACTGTTCATCAGCCGAATTTGAAGATTTTTTGCGACATCAGTACCAGGAAAATCTGCATCGAAAATTGTTTATCCCTATTTTCAATTTATCTATGGGAAAAATCCTATTCTGGCCAATTTTTATCTTCATAATTCTAACAGCAAATCACTGATAAAAACATGCGTAACAACTAACAACATTATAGCTTCATAACTCATCCATACAAGTTAACCATGAGTGAAATCACAATCCAGCATTCTTTAGGCGTGTTGAGAGTAAAATTTCAAGGTCACGTCATGGAGTAAGGCGACGATTTCCAGGCAAATGAGTGATGCTCGTTTTACCTTTATATATAAAGAAAATTACATAAAGATTTCGTTGCAGGCAACATGGTGTCCGCCGGCAAGAAGAGCGGCTGGCTGATGGGCTGCGGCTCAGTGCTGGTGGTCGTGGGCGCGATCATGGTCATCTTCTGGCCGACGATATTCTTCGCACAGTTGAAGAATGTAAGTAATATCACAGATCACTAAATAGTTACTTCTATAATATTTTCTGTAACATCGAAAGAGACTAGTTTCCCACAACACGGGGGATCCTAGTGTGGAGACTCGTGTATCTATATAAAGTATCATTATTATAATATGCAATTCTTTTTATTGTATTCAAAGCTTATTTTACATTGTTTTATGAGACAAATGAACGATTTTTTATTTGTAATGATGTCTGGTTAATGCTGCAACGATTTCAGTGGAAGGTGTTATTCTATAGTTGTAAATAGCATATGCGATATTATGTGGAATGCGGTCAACATAAAATTTCTATGTGATAGTTTACAATAATTAAAACTGCCAAAAAAGGAACGAATAAAACTACTCGGTTTCTTTTTCTAAACATGCTTTGCACACGGTAAAACTAATGAGCTATTTATTTTTAAATAATTGTTATTTAAATTTAGCATTTGTGTGTAACTATAATTTTATCTCTTGTTTATTTTTTTTTTCTCTATGGTCACAAAATATTTAATCTGCTCTTATCCACAGATGATGATATTGTCAGAAACGTCAACGTCATTCCCGATCTGGCGGGAAGTGCCAATCCCAATGTACCTCGAGTGCCACATGTTCAACATAACGAATGTGGCTGATATTTTGGCGGGAAAGAATGTCACTCTCGAAGTCGTAGAGCTTGGACCGTATGTGTATAGAGAGGAACATACTAAGGTAACATAAGTTCTATATTCTAGTTTTATTGACTGACCAGTTGGATTGGTAGGTAGTGGCCCTGCCTTCTAAGCCAGAGGTCGTGGGTTCGATTCCCACCCGGGGCAAATATTTGTGTGATGAACATAGATGTTTGCTCTGTGTCTGGGTGTTACTGATCTATATATGTATTTGTTTAAAAATTATATGTATATGTATGTTTATCAGCTATCTGGTTTCCATAACACAAGCGAAAGCTTAGTATGGGATCAGATCGTGCCGTGTGTGAAAATTGTCCTGAAATATTTATTTATTTATTTATATTGTACTTACTGGCGACCCGCCCGGGCCCGCGGCTTCGCCCGCTTTCTCTAAACCCAATAAATGATATACAAAACCTTCCTCGGGAATCACTCTTTGCAAGCCATCTTAATATGTGGCAAGTCCATTAAGTACCTACCTAAACAATAACTAATGTTTATTTGTATACTAGTTTACCGCCCGCGGCTTCGCCCGCTTTGTCTAAAACCTAATAAATTACATATACACTAAAACCTTCCTCTTGAATCACTTTATCTATTAAAAAAAACAGCATCAAAATCCGTTGCATAGTTTTAAAGATTTAAGCATACAAAGGGACATAGGGACAGAGAAAGCGACTTTGTTTTATACTATGTAGTGATGATGATTATTACAAAAAGTTAAATAAATAGGTCTTAACTACATTCCATTCGACTCTGCCCCTCTTTACTTAGCAGATAAGATATTGTGCCAAATTTTATGTTTTTGTGTCAAGTAGTTTAAGATATTTTGTGAAATATGCGGTCCAGGTTCTTATTAAAAGCTTATTTACCCTGAAGTTTCAGTTTCTAGTATACCTGAGACGATACCCAATGTTATGCCCAATTTTGTAAAATGGTTTTTCAATTATGAAAATATATACAGTAGGTACTGTTAAATAAATAATTAGGTAAGTATGTACTTGTTTGCAAATTGCAATTAAATGTGCAGATCATCATAGATTAAAGAAGTAATAATATCCATGTAAGTAATTAGGTATACTTTTTATCCAGCTATTTTGTCGTAGTCATCCAATGACGATATCATTCAGGCCGATAATTGAACGGCGCTTAATAAAGAGGCTAGGCTTCTAATTGTACGGCTATTAAAACTAGTTATAAATGAAAACTGTTAAGAGTAATACACAGTATTATTATATATGTAAATATTTCAGTACATTTTTAATAAATATTATATTTATTCAATCGTAATGATTAAATAGGCCATTTGTTTGATAACACGCCGGAAGATTCAACATCATTACATTAAGATATATAAATACACATTACTTTATATGTAACTAGAGGTCCGCCCCGGCTTCGCCCGTGGTCCATATTTCGCAATAAAAGATAGCCTATGTCCTTTCTCGGGTATCAAAATATCTCCATACCAAATTTCATGCAAATTTGTTCAGTAGTTTAGGCGTGATTGAGTAACAGACAGACAGACAGAGTTACTTTCGCATTTATAATATTAGTATGGATTAGCATAAAATTGATAAAAATATTATGACGTGAAAATATTTTTTGTTGTAAATGCACCGTAATGCAAAATTTTTATCTTGAACTAGCGGTCCGCCCCGGCTTCGCCCGTGGTACATGTTTACGTTTTCTCTACATAAGAACCATCCTGGTACTTCAAGGAATATAATAAAAAAAGAATTATCGAAATCGGTCTACCCGTTCTCGAGTTATGCGCTTACCAACACATTTTGCGATTCATTTTTATATTATAGATATGACAAATAAGAGGAAATTTTACTTCCACGTGATTTTATAATGACAAAGGGTTTATTAAACGATTAATTCATAATTAATCAATCCGATATAGAGCTTAAAATGATAAACAAAATTACATATTACAATTAATTGATACATAATTGTTGCATTATTTAAACTGTATTATTTATGAAATTATCGTACGGAATTGAATAACAAGCAATTTACGATTACGATTAGTATGGTGCTCCTATTAAACGAAATTGGTTTAATGGTTTAGGACTAAATATGTGATGGCTAGAGAGATTTATTTTGATACTATTCGCGATATTATATCATAGCAAGAACGTTAATTTTCAATTTTGATACTATTTTGAATCTATTTTTCTAGCGATTTAAATCGATTCATACACGCTAATACCTATTCGTATAATATCGAAAGTTTGAGACCCATATGATTTTTATTTCTTTCACAATTTTTTTGTATAATGGCTGCAAAATATAAATATTTATGAAAAACTCGATGACGCATCTATGCAAACAAAATGAAATCTTTTATGAATCTATTCACTAACCTACTTACAATAATTACATCACAGTGTATTGTTTGTCAAATTACTTATTAACAATTTAACGTTGATATTGTTTTTATTTTAATAACCTAATAACACAATAGTGAAAATGATATAAAAAATAGTGAAACTTAAAATAATTTGCAAATTAGGACACTTTGCAAAATAGGACACTGCAAAATAGGACACTGCAAAATAGGCCACTTTGCAAAAAAATGTCACTTGCAAAATAGGACACTTTGCGAGTTGGACACTGCAAAATTAGTTCCATATTGAAAATTCTTGATGTCCAATTGGGAAATTCGGGAAATTCTTCCAGCCATTTATCTAAAGTACTATGATCAAAGGTTTCATTATAATACAGAAAGAATTCAAAGAAAAATCCTTGGAGTTCTAGACTCTAGTATTAAAGAAGTTATCATACTAATGTGGTATTCATAATACCTACATACGTGTTTTACCCATAAACATAAAAACGTGATGTTATTGTAATGAATGAAGCAGTAATTATAGAAAAAATAAAGGACAATATTGATTATTTAAAATGAACTATATTGTGCACGATTGAGAGTAGATATTACATTGGTTTTTAGGAAATAAAATCTGAATACGGATTTACATAGCAATCTTATCGTTACATAGATATATTAATTGTATTATTCTAATAGATAAATTAAATATGTGACTAGGAAGAATGTAGATTATACAAATAATCTTTTAATTGATTTTTACAGAGGCACGCTGGGTTTTTTTTCTTACACATTGTATTCAACCATACTAGATAGGTAATATTATAAATGCGATTGTCTCTATTATAAATCTGTTACGCTGTCATCGTTAACCCACTACACCGATTTTGATGAAATTTTGAGTCATAATAATGACAATGTGGTATAAAAACAATAAATTATTTTTGACCAATCAACTCATATATCATACAGGAAAGATTTGATTTTAATTTTTGATTTAAATCAGAAGTTCGTTTATCGACGACCATCCATCATTCCGTCCATTTATTTATCAATCACGCTACGACTAATAGAAATAAAAAGAAAAATGTTGTGTGGTTTTATGAAACCACGGTAAAAGTGAAACTGTTCGAACGGTTCCGAACACTGCTTTGTGTAGCGCATGTCGCGTGTCGGTCGGCAGCCGCGATACACGCGACATGCGCTACACAGACCAAAAAGTTTGAGACGATGTAATAAAAGTTTCACTTTAAAAAAAATCTTTAGAGCAGATGATGGTGCTTTAACTAGCTAGTTTTCAACCGACTTCGAATACCTAAGGGAGGAGGTTCTTAATTCGACTTTTTTGGGTTTTGACTTTTGAGGTAATCCTCAGAACTTTTGACTGGGTGAACCGAGTTTGATGATTCTGTTTATGTTTGAAATCTAGTGCCTTTCCATTAGTCCCATTAAAATTAACTCCAGCTGTTAAAAAATAAATTTATTTTTTATTCAACAGGTGAATTTAACATGGAATGACAACAGTACCATCACATTCTATAACGAGAGGTTCTGGCACTTCGAGCCGGAGCTATCTAACGGTAGCCTCTCTGACATCATCACGAGTATCAACCCGATTATCGTGGTAAGTTGGTGGACAAAATAGAGCATATTATTTTATCATATTAGGGTCGGCGCAAACGGGCCAATGATCACAGCCACCAGTGGCCAGCGACATCTACTTGACATATGTTTTCATATATTTTGACGCGAACACTTCTGTATCGAGTAAGGGTGGCCGTACACGGACCGCTTCAAGCAGTTGAGACCGACGGCTTGAAGACGGACCGCGCGGTGAACTATGGACATTCATTCACTGCCGTACACGGACTGCTCGAGCCGTCGCGACCGCGTCAAGCTGTCAACTGCGCGGTTTGTAGCGACAGCTCGAGCAGTCAACGACCGACCGCTCGAGCAGTCCGTGTACGTCGCTCAGCCGTTAACTACTCGAGCCGCCCGTGTACGGCCGCTCTTGGCTAACACTTGTCCGACAAATGGCTGTCGCTGGCCATCGGTGGCTGGGGTCAATTGCCCGTTTGCGCTGACCCTTATTGGTCGATGTAATAAGTACATAATAGGTTATTTTTTTCAAAAATAAGGATTTTAAAGTGAAACTTTTATTACATCGTCTCAAACTTTTTGGTCTGTGTAGCGCATGTCGCGTGTATCGCGGCTGCCGAGTAGGTATACCTACTCGGCAGCCGACCGTCACGCGACATGCGCTACACAAAGCAGTGTTCGGAACCGTTCGAACAGTTTCACTTTTACCGTGGTTTCATAAAACCACACAACATTTTTTTTTAAAGATTCTTATTTATGTCAGAGCAAGCAAAGGAGCAGGTGGGCCACCTGATGTTAAGTGGTCACCACCGCCCATTTCTGTTTCCTTCATAAGAAAAAAAAGGCATTTTATGCGTAGTTAGTTATCTACCTACTCAATAATTTATTTGTCTGGATCCATGTATAAAGTTAGAATGTTGAAAGGTGAATACATATAATTTTAATTAATTGATTCAATTTGAATAATTTGACAGCAAAAACATTTTACAAGTTTTATTATTATTACAGCATTTGAAGCGATTTATAAAGGAATCAATTTTGTCAATATTTTTTGCAAAATGATTTTTTGTGTGAAAAATAGCTCAAGATTTAATTTCTTCTGTTTATCACTTAGCTTAATATGCGTTAACACTAAATGTGAATGCAAAGTATCAACTTAATCGGTCGAGGATAACTCCATTGCGTGATTTGACCTGAACAAACATACATGTATGGCAACTTATATTAATGATTGTACTAAGTAATTATTGGAATCAGGATAAATCTATATCCTGATTCCTGAGGTGAAAAATCTGTGTATAATTTTTTTTTCTTTGGAATTCCGTAAATTTTACTCAGGTTTTAATGATTTAAAAAAAGTCTAATATATTTGGCGCAATAAACTATTTTTTTTTGAGAAATTGTACAAGAAGAAGAAAAATTGATTACCACGCAGCATTGGAACCCGCATCTTTCCCGCCTAAACCGCCTAAAGAAGTTTCACTTCTGACACGTGTGCATACACGGGGCTTTTTATTCTTATAACACTTTAATGAAAATATTTCTCTAAAATAGTTTCACTTCTAACATGTGTCCTGGCATTTTTTATTCTTATAGCTCATTTTTCCCAATTCTAGACGGTAGCATACTACATGCGCCACCAGCATCCACTCCTCAAGATACCAGTAGATGTGTTCATGCGAATGTTCCATGAAGACATGTTCCTCTCAGCCAATGTGTCGTCGTGGCTGTTCGATGGTATTGATGATCCTATACTGCAAATAGCGGAGAGGTTTCCAGAACTGCCGATAGATATACCGTTTGATAAATTTGGATGGTTCTACGAGGTAAGTTCGGTTTTAATTAAGTTTATAGGAGAATTGATAAAAATACTGCCTATATTACTGGGTTGTAGCTTTGCAATGGTAAAAGACTCTTTAAAATCGATCGTGTAGTTTTTGAGGTATATCGTGACAAGCAAACAAACATTATAATTGTTGTAGAATGTATATTACGTACAAAATTCTACAAGACCAATTTCGAAAATCTGGGATCTGGCCGAAACAAAAGTTGAAATGTAATAAAAAGACAATAGAGAATGGATTCTCCTCTTTTGAAATACTCAGGAAATCAAGCTTTTTGCTAGTCGCAACACATTTTATTTTGAACAAACATTTCTAAGATTCACGCATTCCACAAACAAACGATCTTTCAGCATATAATATGTCTTAGTATAGATGTTTACATAACGATTAAAAATATATCTAATGGGAACTTTGAACTGCGCCATGTTATAATGTCGCTTGAAATAATATGTTCTTTGTGACTCATATAATGTTATTAATATTGTTGATTAAATAATATTTTGTTATGATTCATTTGCAAGTTGTCCTTATGGCGGATTTATTTTTGAAGTGAAACTTCTTTAGGTGCGTTGAGAGTAAAGTTTCATGTCACGTCATGTCAGTACCGTCACGTCATGGAGTAAAGACGGTTTTTGTATCTTTGTATCTTGCCAAAGAAGTTTCACTTCTGACACGTGTGTTCGGCACACATGCTCTTTTTTTATCGTATCCAATTATATAAAAGGACCAAAAATTGTGAGGGATGGATGTTTGTTAATCTTTCTAGCTGAAACGGTTGATCCGATGTTGATGTTATTTAGCCCAAGTATAAATTAATGCATCAAAAAATAATATTAAATTCACCTTCACATTCACCACCTACAATTCTTATGTACCTATACCTTCTTATTCTTATGTACATAAGAAATGAATAAATTGTATAATATACATACATACAGACTGTTGTATAATACATCAGTCAAACACATATGAATCATGCTCATACACTTAAAAAAATAGTCAGCTTCACTAATCTAGGTATAAACATAGTAACTAATCAGTACCTAATATATGTTCCAAATACAACACCTAAAGGTCACTTATAAGTGGGATTGATATGTTGCAAAAATATTAGGAACTGGTATTAGGTACAGGGCCGGATTGAGATTGCCAGAATCGAATTGTAATGTTTTTTGAAGTGAAAACTTCTTTAGCGGCGTTGGGTATAAAATCTTAAACTCGCGTCAGGACACGTGGCCTGATCGAAAAAGCGTAAGACGGATGTTTTTTTTAGCCCTTATATTCCATGCGTAAGACGGATTCCAAAATATCAAACATGCGGAACGTTAATAATCAAGTTTTCACTTCTGCCGGCACTCCCGGAGTGCAACCCGTCTTATTTTATTGATTTTAGGTTAAATTATGTTATTTTTAAATAAAATATGTAACTTTATAATTTATATGATGATATTTAAAAAATACATATTATGTATGTCGACGAAAGATTTTTGTTCATGTAGGATTTATACAAGTATTTATAATATTATGTATCTATATTTTTTTTTTATAAATTTCCACTTTTATTGTGAAAAAATTGGATTAGGAAAGTTATTGATTATGTCGTGTCATAAATCCGTTTAAATATCTTTAATTATTTTTATTAAAATTTATTACGCATCGATAACAAAATTTACTGATTTGATTGAATCTTTATGTATTTTGCTGAGTCATGTAGAAAAGTCACAAAGGTTAGCTTGGATACATGTATTTAAAATGTATTAAAGGATAAACTTTGATTAACAGCAGCTGTTTCGATAAGATATTTTTACTTCTCTTGTTTTATTATTGTGACCGCCTCCTTGGTACAGTGGTTGACGCGTGAGCGTAGAACCGAGGGATCCTGGGTTCGATTCCCGGTGGAGAAGAAGAAAAAAAAAATGTCTCGGTCTGGCAGGACACAGAAGGCTGATCACCTACTTGTCCCTAAAGAAAATGGATCAGTGAAATAGATGTATGAATACTTATATTTTTATATCATTCTTTATTTAATGTTATTTAAATATTTGAATGTACATATATCGAATCCGCCATAATGCTATCAGTAAACTAAAATAAAATGTAAATATGTTTTTGTCCTTTCTCGCACTTTAAAAGGGCTGTCCAAAAATATTTTTGTTCTTTTATGGTATAATTTAGATATCGGATTTCGAATACATTATTAGTTTGATACCAAAATGATATAATGAAGGTTCGATCTGGTTTCTTCTTAGTCCATAATGTTTTTATTTGAAACCGGCCCTGTGTTTTGCGCATTATTATAATGTATTTTTGTATTTCCTTAAGTATAAGTGGTCTTAAAAACCTGATATAAAAGTAGATTAAAAAGACACTCTCTACATCTTTGTGTTTTAAATCTAGCTTCTAATCTAGTTAAAAAAATCCTGAAGGTTAATGTAAATTGTGGAGTTATACATAATGAATGAGGTGATGATGATGATCCTATTACGTGTATTAGAGTATATGTACTCTATTAATATTTATTTTACTACACATGTCATACACAATTTATACAAGTGGTTTATTCAATAATTTTTAAAAAAATACACAATAAATTAGGAGGAACTACTAATAATATTCGAATTTCCATGTTGTTGTCAAGTCTGAAGTGCCCCGTATTAAAACCAAACTTTGCTACCGAATAATAATAATACCGAAAGAATTCAACATGCTAATACATATATTTATTACTAGTGGTCCGCCCCAGCTTCCCCCGTGGTACATATTTCGCAATAAAAGGTAGCCTATGTCCTTTCTCGGGTATCAAAATATCTCCATACCAAATTTCATGCAAATTGGTTCAGTAGTTAAGGCGTGATTGAGTAACAGACAGACAGATAGAGTTACTTTCGCATTTATAATATTAGTATGGATTAAAGAAATTGGTGTGCGAAGCCCAATAGATTTATTAGTTTTTCTGTCTTTAATGTTTGTGGACCAGTTTCACGGATAGCTGATAAAGTGACTGATAGCCTAATTAACATTTCATCACGAACATGTTTAACTGATTAAGCTAAATACATCAAGAGTTTGTATGTTATCTCTTCTCTATATAAAAATGTAGTATCACAATGTTAGTAATTATACTCCTCTGAAACGACTGGACCGATTCTAATGCAATTTTGTGTGTCTATTGGGTGGATCTGAGTATCGAACAACATTTTTCATACTCCTTAGACCTTAGTGATAAGAGTAAGGCAGAACAAAATTCGCCGGGACAGCTAGTATTAATGTAATATCATATGTATAATCAGAATATTATCGGCCATTGACGTTTAGTGGGATTTTATTGAACAAACACGATGCTATCGGTTGTTCGATCTAAACTCTGATCGAGGTTTAGTGTTTAAGGTGACCGTAGGTGGTGTTAGTCACCCCGATTTGTGAAGACATAAAATAATTTTAGGTAGAGGGTAAATGCTTCAATATTCGTAGTAAATAAAAACAAGTTATAATAAACTAGAGGTCCGCCCCGGCTTCGCCCGTGGTACATATTTCGCAATAAAAGGTAGGTCCTTTCTCGGGTATCAAAATATCTCTATAGTCTATACCAA
>CAJQZN010037825.1:0-13990 GCA_907164685.1 Colias eurytheme | reverse complement strand
CATGACGTATGTTGAGTGGAACATAAGTGATGTAGGCGGTGTCGTCTTCTATTAATATTATCTCAATGCAAAGATATTGTATAAATTACTTGTAATACAGTACTCGTCATGTAAAAAGAACGCTGGATGAAAGTGATGGGGTGTGTTTTGGCGTGTATCGAGTTTAGCACGAAAGTTATTTGCTGCTTATTTTATTTTTGAAGTAGGCTCTCGAGTCGTGGCTTCACAACTACATATTTGTTATTTTTATACCACCTCATACCACCAAATAGACCAATAAATCGCCAATGCGCAGCTTAACCGTCAGCGTTCTTTTTACATGACGCGACCTATAATCAATCGATAGCTATGGCTATCGATTTAGACAGATGATTCTAGAGCAGTTATTATAATGCTAGATAACTATGGTGACTTTACGAATACTACATTTTTGATTCGAGAGCCTATTTAAAACGTCTCGAAATTCAGTTAAATAGTAAATGAAACAAGTCAGTGACAGGTTGCTTGCGGAAAAACAAACAGGAGAATAGTCAATATTGGCCTAGCAATATTTGTATATCAAGATTGAAAAAAAATATTCTGAAATACTGTTATCTAAATTAAATAGGAAGTAAATATAAATCACACATTTCATTACAAGCGTGAAAGGTCTACAAACATGTTTAATAAAAATGCTTAAACGATAATATATTTTTAGAAAATATAATGACACCACTATTATTACAGTCTTAAGTGATTCCGGTGTAACAAAAGAAAATTAATTCAACATAGAGAATGTTGCCATCTTTAGTCATTATTTTAGGAAAAAACAATTTTCTTTTTTAGTTATCAATCTTTAGTTATACGGGATAAATAACTAGATTTACAAAGAAAATTGTTTTTTTCCAAATTTACTAAAATAATGAAATTCTTACCTCTTCTTGCATAGTATCAACTGCATCAGTAACAACGGTGTCCAACGCATAGTTGGTGATAAATGTGGAATTGAGCTCATTGCGTAGTTCCTCCTCTATTGCTACTTCATAGTAATACGCTAGACCACCGGCACCCACCTCCAGGATGAAAGTTATGAGTAGGAAATATGTGTACTGGAAAGGTATATCATTAGATTAGGAAATAGTTTCACAGACTAGGTACGATCGTAAATATGATTTAGTTTACGATATTATGAAATTAAGGTAAGTATCGTGAAAAATTATGTTTTATGTTTATATTGTAATGTTTTTTTTTATTATTAAGTAAAATATTGCAGAGCTTTGCTTCATAAAACTAATATATTATCGTTATTTCATGGAGAAAAATACATTAGAAATGAACATTTTTATATAACTATGGATCAATGTCATGCAAAGTTATATTACTTTCTGTTGCTAGTAATCTAATTATAACGTGTTTTCAAGGTCATTTATTTAGCAATGTCTAAAATTTTTGTGTATAAAAACATGTCTCGAGCCATCTTCTGTCTACAATATCTATATAATTTAAAGATTAAAAATATTTTAAAATGGAAGTGTTTATTCACGATACAAGAATATTTCTCAATATGCCTTTTTTAAATTGGCTAATTTTAGAATGAAACTGTCAGTTAAAACTGACTTAACTGAATGAAACTGTCAGTTAAAACGCGTTACATATCTTCTTCTTATATATAAAAATGAATCGCAAAATGTGTTGGTAAGCGCATAACTCGAGAACGGGTGGACCGATTTCGATAATTCTTTTTTTATTATATTCCTTGAAGTACGAGGATGGTTTTTATGTAGAGAAAACGTAAATTTGTACCACGGGCGAAGCCGGGGCGGACCGCTAGTATGCAAATAAATGAAATTAAAATTTCATTTATTTGCATATATGTAACGCGGGCACATTTTATTATGAATTACGGATTTTTTTAATAATTTAAAGAGTACTTACACACAACAAGCTAGTCCTGTTTTCAGTCTTCAGTCCACAACAGCCGAGACCACAGAGGGGTAAACCCAAAGCCCCAGCAATACATAATAAGTAGGAAATGGCTGGGTAAGTAAATGTTGGCAGAAGTGGTACGAATCGGTGTCTAGTTGCGATCGTCCAAGCGCCTACTATGAACACTCCGGCACCTGCAAACTGAAGATATGGTTCTAACTAATTGATATACAAAAAAAAATATTGAGATCCTGCGTCTATTTTTCCTCTACTGCTACTTCATAGTTCTAGACAGGCTATTTGACTTGTTGCTAGAGAATCGTTACTTTTGATTTTTGAACAAGCTTATCGCCCGAGGTATCACGGGAAAAAAAGGGGAGCACTGAGATATTTAGAAAATTAATAAAATAAAAATATTTCACCCTGGTAAAAAGTAGCCTTTGTTAGTCTGGACTACTATTTCCAGACACAGAAATCATATCATAAAATTGCATAACACACACACATAAACTTTCGCATTTATAATATTAGTAAGAATGAAACTGAGTAAGATCTGGAGTAGGCCTGTTTAGAATAGTGCAGTGTCGACGAGGGGTCAAGACAACTTATTATATTATTGTAGAGTGCAGACGGACGGATGCTGCGATGAAAATAAAGCATTCATATGCTGTGATTGTTTTATAGTGTTTTTAGATATATCACAACACGAACGAAGATAGATTGAATGATTTTTTAGTTTTGTTATTGTAGAATCTGATATTTTTTTGTCATATCGTGAGATACTATCGTTTATATTATATGTTTTTACGTGCGTCATTTTATAATGCGAGCGGGACTCATAATATGGCAATTAATTTTGATTAGCTAAATACTTTATTGTGTGTTAAATTTAACATGGTCATGAAAGCTAATTACGGTAAACTATTACGGAAAAAGCAATGCTTTTAAAAAGATGCAGTTGTTTATTAGCGCGAGTCTACTAAATAATTCTTCTTAATAATTAGTCTAATGAGCATTAGGTATTATTACACGCTAATTATTACAAATTATCATACATGACTATTGTGTATAACGATACAAAACTTGTAAATTCATTTTTGAACGAGAGTAGGTAAAGTACACATGACCTTGTGGTAAAACTCATAATCCTCTTTAATCTTATGCCCGAATGGATTACATTATTGGTCTAATCTTATAATCATGGACGTATAAAAAAAGACGGACGGTATATCGCCTAAACATTGAGTGAAGCCTAGTAATGGCGGCGAAACATCCATGTGTGTGTGCCATGTTGCCATGGCAACAGCTGTCCTGTTGACAATGGCGGCTGTATTTTTTTCTATAAATTTTGTCGTAATAATTTTGTCATTAAAACATAAAAGAAATAACTTGCTTCCCTGTGGAATGTAATCCCTTGTGTTTTGTTATTTAAAATTGTACTGTTGCGACACCATTTAACCACGCAAGACGGCATTTTAAATATTTTTTGTGAAACAGTGACGCAGTTAATCAGTCGGTAGTTCACGACGTAATGGCGGCCGACTAGCTTACTATGGTGAGAGTGTGTACGTGTTTATTGTCTTTACACGATCGCTAGCTTACTATGGTGGCTTCACGTTGTTTGTTCGTAATACGGCGTCCGTCTTTTTTTATACGTCCATGCTTATAATATAAAAATTAAAAATGAATCCCAAAATGTGTTGGTAAGCGCATAACTTGAGAACGGCTGAACCGATTTCGTTACTTAATTCTTTTTTTATTATATTCCTTGAAGTACGAGGATGGTTCTTATGTAGAGAAAACGTAAATATGTACCACGGGCGATGCCGGGGCGGACTGCTAGTATTTAATAAAAACATACATTTTAAAAGGAAAGCTTATTATTTGTCATTCAACAAAAATAAAATTTTATTTAAGAAGTTTAGGTACTACTGGATACAACCGTTTTTTGAAGTGTATTTTTCAAATATGTAGTTATATTGCGTCTTTTCATATTTTCTTTTTTGTTAAATATATTCATTTATTTTTTCCCTAAACGGGCATACGCCCATTTTTAACCAGGCAAAAATTTAACTTATAAGACCAGACAAATAAATTCTGTCTTAACCAATAGCAATACCAACGATGGTCTAGCTTCTTGATAGGCAAAGACGACAATCTGTTTTTGAATATAAATAGAGGATATGGACTAGGTAGGTTTGAGCAAATTTTACCAATTACGGACGGGAATGTAAGTAATAAATTGCCTTGTGCTGACCCCTAGGTCAAGAAATTCTAGGCCCGTTTAGTAGATCGAGATATCTAAAATATTAAGGTTTAGTAAAAAAAAAATGTTAAATTACTCACCAGAAATATCACATTAAAAATATGTAGAACACATTTGAGGAAGTTAACACTGCAACAATCGGCATCCCTTGATTTTCGTGGTTTCACTTTCTTTTTCTTTGCTAAGAGTGCATTACCATCTTTCTTTTCAGTAGCCATTATTTTTTATACTATTAATATTACTTAGCCTTATGATTGTCTTAAACTAGTAGTTGGTGTTATTGGCTATCTCATCTTGCACGGTCTGATGCTAACACAGATCCTGAAAAAAAAAAGAATTGAATTAGACTTTGTACAAGTGGATGGTTGTAATATTTATTTCATCATACTTACAATTTCATAAGGTCAAGGTCTTTACAAATAATACAGGTTTATTGTGTATAAATTTGTATTAAAAACACTCAGGAACATATTCATCATTTATTATAGCAACCTTATTTATAAAATGGAATATTACAACAATTATTATTAACCTATAAACATACAATGTCTCAAAATATTTGAAAATTAGTACAACTTTAAAACTATCCATAACAAAAAATAAAAATATGTTGTAGAAATGGCGAAAAGCGCAAGTTTGTATATGTACAGATTTTATCAGCGTATAAAAAATTATAATTGTGTATTTTATAATGACATTCAGTCAATTTCCATCACATATACATTGTATTGATTATATATCTTCTACAAATCCTTTGGATTATTCAAATTCCTAATTTTGTTACACATATAAAAATTAAATTTCATAAAGTCCATTTTGAATACTTTTCAGTGTACTCATAGCTTGAATATAGCACATTAGTTTACTGAATACAATCTATTCATCATATTGTTGAAGTGTTATTTCTAGCTTCTCAACAATTTTTTTATAGAAAGTGATTTGTTGCCTTAAAAATTTCTGCATAGTGGCCTTCAAATCTATAGTTCTCTCACTCTTAAAATGGTTAACTTCGGCAAGAAGGGCATACGATATGACGTCGGTTCGTCGTAAAACTTCATTTAATTGTGCAACTTCCATTTTGTGCTCAGCTGTTAATCTCTCGCACTCCTTTTTCTTCTGAACCGCAGCTTTGTGGTTCCCAAGGCAATCGGGGAAGGACCCAACAATTCCTTTGTATAGATGAAATTTGTCTCCTAGCGGCTCCCAATCATATTTAGGCTGCTCCTCATACATTCTTCCTATTTCAATATAAGCTCCTCCTGTCATTTTGATAGCTGATGTCAGCTTGGATGTAGAAACTATTGTACCTTCATCCAAACTTAATGCATTCCCTAAACTATAAAATGCTTCACCTGTCTTTTGACAGTCAATTTTGTATGGGCCTTGGAATCTCTTTGTTTGTGCGAGACACATATTGGTAACTGATTTGACTGATGAATCCATGCTACCAATGAAAGTGTGGCATTGCTCTGTGATGTGATCTACTTGTGATTGAAGTAAAGCTTTTTCAGGTACAACTAGAGATACACAATAATTTAAGCCTAGCAGGTTGTCTCTTTCAGCTTGCCTTTTACCAGCTTTCCAGCGTTTCTCATCAGTGCAAGTGAGAAAATGCTGCCATACCTCACATTTGGACAGGACAGGATGCTTACACATCCAATCAACAAATTCCTGCAGTTGCACCCGCCTGCGCTCAATCAATTGCTCATCATAGCGGCCAGATATCTGTTTATCAGGTAGAGGCGGTATAGGTATGAGTGTAAACTTTTCTTGTAACCTCTCATGCAACCAGTCAAAGTGCTTGTACCTTCTAGAGACTTGAATGTTATTGAAGGATGGTGTCAATTGATATGCAATAAAACTCTTGATCCCCTTGAATTTAGATTCTTTCTTCGGTGAAGCTACGGTAACATTGTATGGCTGTGTGATTGGAGACCAGATGTAACCATCTTCATCTTGAACAATATAAACTTTCTCCGAGTCAGAGACCTCAACATTCAGTGTACCCAACAGGTAGCTCTCTCCGCTAACTTTAGAAGATGGTGCAAATTTATTTTTCCTAACTGTTCCAACAGACGACCCAAATGTAGATACAGTATCATCAATATGTTGGTTATAATCATTAATGGGCATGCCTGGTAATGGTGCTAATGGCTGCTGATTGTATTGTGTTTTCTGCTGCGATGCTGGCCCAATTTCTGAGTAGGTGTCGTCATCCCAATCATCATCCCAGCCGTCATCTTGGGATGTACCTCTTTGGTAGTTGTTATCCCCAGCACTATACTGTTGTTCACCCCATTCATCTGCAGCTTGGTCATATCTTGGTGCAGCTGGAGCCATTTTTGTTGGTGCAGACTCTTCCTGGGTTAATTTCCTGACATAAGCAGCAGGAAATAGGCCTGTTTCACCTTTGGAATTCCTTCCCTCCCACCATCCTTCGCCTATTTCTGTATTTATTAATGTTAAGATTTCTCCACATGTTATTGACATTTCAGTGGTGCCAGGCTCACCTGTGAAGTCATACAAAGCTTGCACTTGGGCCGTCATGGTGGACCCTTTACCTACAACAATATTAAAACAGATTATTAATTTTGTAGAAATGTATTAGAGATACATCAAGCACTATCTTATCAGTGTTATCTAGAAAAGTAAGGACTATGCACATAACACGATAAATATTATATTTGTGTGAAACTTGAATTGCAAGTAGTTATAAGTATCATTTAGGGCGTTATTCACTGTAAGAAGCTGACACATTTTCGTAATCAAACCAATTAAGCAGTGTGGTAATTGACAAAATTGGATCGATGTAGGTATAGCAGATCTTACACAGACTTTAAGGTTAATTTAAAATTTATCATAAAGCTGGTTTTTCATAGAACCTTGTTATAGAAACGCAAATGTTAAATATGATATGATATTCGGGATAAAATTGGACATTAATGATAATTTATACAGTGATTTTATTGATACACTACAAAATGATTATATTACATAGGAAGTTCAATATTTTCTTGCAAAATAAAGGAAATATGTGCCCATTATTTTTGATTATAGAAAAATATAGCTCGGGCGAACCTTGTTTTGTGATGGAAATCAATGACGTCAACTTGGGTTGAGTATAAGTTTAAATCATTAAAACATAAAGCACATATATGTCTATTATTAAGACACAAAGAGAGTTTTAAATAAATAATAAGAGTACATTTTTACTTACTTTGTTCACAAAAACACAATCAAAAGGCGGATACACTCCTCACACAGTCATTTGAATGACAGTTTGAATCTAAAGAATTTGTTTTCATTTACACCAGAAGTCTACATAACGTGGCAGCAGTAAAATCAATGGCGATTTTTAATTGGTTATAAGATTTTGTAATATAAAACAAACAGCTATTAACCAATGGCCGGGTCGTAAATGGATAAATGATATAGCAAACAGCGAATTACAAGAAGTCAAGAATGACACATAGCTGCGACTTTTTAATCGTTACGTGTTGGCACAAGGAAACTGTTTTAGTACAATTGACATAAAACAGATGGCGCTGATACCAAACAATGAATTTGTACGTACACGTTATAATATTATTATAATTCGTTTTTGAAGTGAAACTTCTTTATCGGGGTTGGACAAAAATTTTGTGTAACATTTTTGCGTTACGCCGTACGCTTTTTGCGTTACGCCATACTCGTGACATTTTTAAGGTCATAAAGAAGTTTCACTTCTTACGTGTGTATACTAGTACACGCACACATTTTTTTTATTTTATTACACACTTTATTAACACATCGAGGTACCTCATCGGAAGATTTCTTTAGGCCATGCGCAGACGACAGACTATCCGTGACGCACTTTTTAGTCTGTGAAAATAGAACCTATGAAATTATATGCAGTAACGCACACGACGCGCAAAAAGTCCGGCGCACAAAAAATCCGTGTAATTCGGGCAGACCGCACCGCGCCGCTCCGCACAAAAGTGTGTGAAAAGAATTGAACGTTTGCTTCAACGCGCGCTAACGCAGACGGCGCACACTTTACACGATTTCCATAGCGTCTACGTCCCTACAGCTCTGCCGACAAAATGATCGAAGATGTGCGTCGTGTGCGTTGAGTCTGTGCAAAATCCGCGACCGACTTTTTGCGCGCCATGCAGACTTTTTGTGCGCCGCAGACTCGATCGCACAAAAAGTGTACCGTCTGCGCAGGGCCTTATATATTATTATGTGATATTAGCGCTGCGCCCTGGCTTCCCCCGTTGTATATATACATACTAATATGTATATACAACGGGGGAAGCCAGAGCGCATACCCAGGGACATATACAGGGACGTATACCCATGTATATACTGTAATATAAACTCTAAGAGCTATTACGCACTGTCGACCAGTCGTCCAGGCGATTCGTCGACTCACCGCGTTGTGGCGACGCACAGGCGACTGGCGGTCGCCGGCGACCAATAGAAGCACGGCTTCAAATGGGAGCGTTCGCACTGCTAGCAACTGTCGTAGCGACTCTTGTAGGGACCGGATTCAGCACGAATGTACTTTGAATACTGTCGCTCGGCTTAGTTTCCTGCCCCTAGTTTCTCTGTTTTGGTCGCCGAGAGACTGAGTCGCCGGCGACTGGTCGACAGTGCGTAATAGCTCTAAGTATATAGATGGTATATATAGCCTATCAGGGATTGAGGGATCACGAACACATCCGACGGTGATAGTTTTTTTGGCCTGTCCAATAGTCATTCTCGTTAGTCGTTCATACAAACACAAATTCTTTAGCTTTTCATTGTTAGTATAGATATTTATTAAAAGTTACATAATTCACCTGCACTTTTTATAATAATAATTATTATACTCATATTTCTATGACTCAAACATTTTAAAGGATACCTAGGTAATAAAATTGTGTGAGAAAAATATTTTCTCTCTTATTAGCCGATCGCGTACAAAATAATTCAACCCTCGGCGTTTTAATTCCCATTTTAATATTCCGTCCGGATTAATTTTTATCATTCCACAGACTGAGTTCATTCTCATTAGTCTTTTTAATTACTAATTCGAAGCCAGTCGAGATATATCTATTTAATATCTGGTATTTTAATTCCCGTTTTATTCACAAGTTATAATGACTTCCGTTTATTGATTGAGACTTTTTGATTTTTGTAAGGCTATTTCTTTCTGTTTATACCTAATATGTTGAGGCTTAGTGTTCAGGTTAATAAATACTTACTCGAGATTTCTGGGAAGAACATTCTATATTATAAAAAAAATATACTGTCAAATTGCTCGAAAAAAGATTGTAAGAAGTCCCCTTGAAATTAGTAGGTACTGTCAGTTTATTTAATTAGGAACAATGAAAGATAAGGACAAGTAAAATGTATGTAAATAAAATATACGACATGAATAAAATTGGTATTCTTTTTATTCGCCTAACTCACTGCGTAGCTCTGTAATTATAATTTTGCAATATAAGAATTATATAAGCGCTTTTGCTGCTTTATTCGTCCTGTTCAATATATAAGTGGATCTTGTATAGCTTTTTTATTTCAAATCCCTGTATAGTTAAGGTCGAAGTAAGAGTTAAGACGGTGATTCGAGTCCGTCTTAAGTGCAGTTTAACTTTGTTATGAGTTGGGACTTGGGACAATCTTTGATGATATCGGATCTGTTAACAACATCGTTTTAGTTTGTCTTCAAATTTTAAGACAAATTGGAGGAATCAAAGTTATAAGTTTAGGAAATGGTGATCTCTAGTTCATCTTTTAATAATTAGCAATAGCAATTAATTAATTATTATCCATGTCCGTCAGGCGAAAGGACGCTCGTCGTTAATTCAAAGAGCTGACAAGAGAGACAATGTTTTTTTTAAATACATACATATAATAAATATTATGCACTTGGTCTTTTCACACTGTCAGCAATGGGTGATATATTGCGCAGGCAGTGCACAAGTTTCGCTGAGTCGTAGGCAGCGATCTCAATTACCCCTATTGTTTTACACTCATATTCCGAACAATGACGATGACACATTGGTTCCCTCGATAAGAGCACATTTTTATTTTTATTATTTATGTGCACGTAGCGTTGAATTATCTATTATATTGCAAAAAATAACTGGAAGAAATAACTTAACGACTCAGGCGGATTTTTGGCGAGTTAAGACGAATTATCTTTCTAAAATTAATTAAGTAAATAATTAGCGAAGTAAGTATAGTTTTCTTGTAAACATGTTAAATTGTAAATGTGATTAAATAGTCGTTATTACCTAGAGAGAAGAGCCTGGGTACCCAATTATCAAATGGAGTCGGTAGTCGAGCTATTTATTTTGATATCCACGAAATTTTCAACTCTTGTTTATTTTAACTATCTACGGTAGCTTATGTTTACTTAACCTAATTAAATTGTCTTATTTTCATGTCCAAAATTGTTATGACTGAAATATAGAGAGTAGAGACCCAATTTTATTTTCTTGTCGCACAATATTAGAATAGGAAGTAGGTAGATACTTTATGGAGTCAACTAGTTTTCATGAAAGCATTGAAAGGATCAAAATTGATAGGTCTGTCTACGTATGATTTCTCTCCTTGAAAAAAAATAAAGATACATCCATAATAAATTATTAGCCTGTTTATAATATTACTGTTTTCCTCGTTCCGTGTTTTTTGTAAACAACTAAACTATTATCTCTACAAACGTGCTTTTCGGTGAGATGTGAAGGATTTTCCTTTCTCCCATTTCCGGGGTACACAGATTATATTACAATTTTAGAAAGATACGTTTCCTTGTTTATGGTTAGTGAAATTACGTCACTGATTTGAAGCTTTTTTATTTTATGTTTAAAAATCGGAAAACTTAAGTGCTTCTTGATAATTAATTTATCAGAAAAGCTACTTAGAAAATATAAGTAAGTACCTACACTAAATAAAAGACTATAGTAGGTACTGTAATGTAATACAAGTAGGTATAAAAATTGAGCGTTTAGTTATTATAACAGCCATTTGTCTTTATATTTCAGATTTTTTTTCATGTTTAATTTAATTATCTCGAGGGCCAAGATTTAATCTTCATAGCCGGAAACCAAAGCAAAGACAAATTACGAAATTTACTGAGCAAATACGATAAAAGTTTGAATGTAAAATAAAATTTGCGTAAGGAATATGAATAAACGTGTAATTTACAAAATTTTACGAAAGTAGTAGCACAGACTAATAATAATATACTACGTGTACAGTAGTAGGTATCTGCCTTTTTACCATTATTTCTTTAATTCCATAATTTTAATGACAATGTATTTTAAGATGAAACAAAAGGTATATTATTTATTATTAATTATTTTTTTTATGAAAATAATTATGAATCTCAAAATAGCAACCGAAATACTTAAATAATTTTATTTAATGAATAATTATCTTTATTTTAATGTACCTACACTTCATCCTTAACAAAAATTAACTTAAGGTAAATTATTTCTTAAAACATATTTTGAGTGCAACAGCAATCCACTTAGGAAAATCACCATAATCTTTGTAAGTGAAAGTATATTTTTGTATTTTCTAGTGTTAAGGATTTTCTCTTATCTCGAGCGGGTAGGGTGGACCGTGGACGATCTGATAAAAATGTAAGGTGAAAACAGCTGAATGCTCGAGGAGTTTACAAAATCGCTACTCCAAAATCTTTCAACACATTTTTGAATTTCTATTTACCTAATGTAGATATCTTTTTACCAGTTTATGGTTGGTATTTCCCAATCACACGAACATAGGTATATTATTAGAGATTATTATTGCGAATTTTTTTCGTTATTTTTTACAAAAAAAAGTACTACAGAAAAAGTAAATAGGAACAAAACCTTATTGCTTACCAACAATGTTTCAATGTACCCAGGTGCTTAATTTGCGTAGAAATTATATTTTATACAAAATCTTCCAAGCTCGGCAAACAATGTTTTCAATATATTTGATCAACAATGTGAGCAGTTGTTTAATTGCGTGCCCGAAGCTCAAAATGGCGTATTCATTGTTCCATTCTATTCTCGAACGATTTTCGGTGACAATGACAAATTAGTACATAGAAATGCCGAGGGAAATATTCAAGAAATATTGTATAAAATATCCGAACAATGTTTGGCTATCGATCATTAATTCTGAATATTTTAACGGTTATAAAAATTACTCGTAGAATATGTCTGCCACAAACCTACAATATTTTTTATGTTACTAGTAATATCTAAATAAAGACAACTTTGAATGTAACCTTTTCTCTTCACAACTTTTTAGTTACACAATGCTTTTGCTCTATTCGTTATTCCAAATTCAACTTGATATTCAGAATTGCCAGTTTAAAATACTACCCTATCCATTTTGTCTATTTGTCCGGAGTCCACACATTAATCCTTTGCCTACGCAAGGATTGTTTTAGGCTCCAGTAAGCCTTCCTGCTATAAGAGTTGATGGCACAGTTTGGGAAGGGAATTTATTGGTATTATGGAAGACTGAACTCTGAAGTTTATCTAACATAGAATAGTAGGTACCTAATATGTCGCATCTCATTTGAAATACATATGTAAATCTAAATATGTACGTAAAGCAAAATTATTACTGGGTTTCTATTGAAGAAATGTTTTTTCTAAATACGAAATAAATGTTATGGTTAACATTTTTAAAACTGCAAATAATACCGCAATGTGCAAACTTATTAAAATTTAAATGTCATTAGAACAAAATCTTCGTCTGCTATTCTCAGTGAAATATTCTTCTGTACAGTAAAAAAATTCGCGGAACAACTGTTGAAATGTATAATCGTACTGAAAATTTAGTGGATGAATAATAAACGATGCTTTACAATGCGGGCTATTGTATGGGCGGAAGCTACAGTTGTGAAATATTAACGCTGAAAGTGAAAATATAGAACAATGCAAACTTTTAACAAGTACGCGTAGATATTCAAACATTCTCATGATTTTAAACTTGTTATCTTAATTGGGACTTATCAATTTTGCTATTGAAAATATTTCGCGAAAAAGGAACTTGATTATTTTTTGAGCAACCAACACAATATTATGAATATTGAAATTTGAAACAGATACTTTTTAAGTTAATTAGATTTTCGTTGATATAAAAGAACTGCAGTTTTTAATATCTACTATCATTTCATTTACTTTAACCACATAAAGGGCTGCTTTTTACTTATTAAATTTTGTTCTAACAAAGCCGCAATAATAGTGTCACCTATATTCTTATAATATCCCCAACAATGTCCTATTAATCTACGAGCCATTTTATTCAACACTGCGGCTCCCATGTAAGGAAATCGAGTGTCTCTCGAAGCAAAGCTTTGTGACAAACGCATAGACATTGTGATGCAGCGTGCACGGCGTACACTATGCTACATTAAACTCGAGTGCCTTACATAACGCTTCATATATATTGAGATATTTTACTTGGATATTGGAAACAGGTCTGTTGTATGCAATTAAATGGAGCAGTTTTTCAATATGATTCATATTCTAGCGATTTAATACTGCTACTTTTAATAAGTAGGTACCTAGTAGTTATTAAAATAATTTCGCATTTAAAGGGATAATTCTTTCTGAAGCAGTGGAAATGACAATTTGATCGATAGTAAAATTGGTAAGTAATATAAGAATAAATTGGTCGCTAAGGCGCGGGTCAAACACAAGCGGCGCGGGCGCGGGCGTGCCATAAGCGCACCTCTTGAATCTGTTTTGCACCACGTCCTTCTTATACATTTTGTATGAAAGAATTTTGGAAAGGCGACGAGGCGGCACGCCACGGTTGCGCCGCGGGCGTACCGCAGGCGTA
>CAJQZN010037824.1:0-10096 GCA_907164685.1 Colias eurytheme | reverse complement strand
AAAGATTAATTAAATAAGAGCATGTGTGCCGAGCATACGTGTCAGAATTGAAACTTCTTTGGAAAGATTCAAAGATACCAAAATCGTCGCCTTACTCCAAGACGTGACGGTATTGCCTTGCCTTGCTAAATTAATAAAAACCTGAATTGTTAAATTCTATAAATAAACAAAAACCAAACAAATTGGAATAGCGTGTTAATATTTACAAAACATTATTCCAATTTCATTATGAAAACATAAAATTGAATATAATTAAACACGTCACACGCAAACTTTTGTGTTCAATGCATGACATCGAAACATGGTATAATTTCCACTCTCCATGAATCAATTTCATTGAAGGCTGACAGGCGTTCTCGAACGTTCTGTGTTCCTGGAAAATGTAGGTACCTATGTTATGTACGAGTATTAATTGCTTCCGTAAAACGGTAAGGGGATGAGAAAAAAAAATGATATTTGATTCAATGTATGAGAATATAAATCATCCTTGATTCGATGATAAAAATTAGGATATGTTACGATTAAAGGAAGGGAAAAGGAAAAGATTCAGTTTAGGATATTTGTCTGATATCGGTTGTTAATGTTTCAATTTTACAACAAATATCCAAAATAATGTTTAATTGTCTTATATAATTGGATATATATATAATAAATAATTATTAATAATTTATATATTGTCTTATATTGTCTACCTGTCCTATTGAATTTGACTGCACAAATAATAGATTATGTGGCTAATTCCAAGTTGTCTCTTTGATTCATTGAAACAAATCCAAGCTCTTAATAAATTATAACTTTCAGCAATTCTATTGTTAATAATATGCCTTAGAAAATTGTGAGGTATTTGATAACTTAATTTTATCATCTCTTATTTGAATACGAAATTATATTATAAGAGAGCTATATAAGTAAAAGATAAGTTTGGCTATCGTTTGTCAGTTATTGTATAATATTATAATATATTTTTTTAATTGTAATAAATGTAAATGGTACTTTAATTGTACTGTTAAATTAAAACAGGCGGATTTATTAATGAAGCAAAGCCAAATTTGAAATATTTTTGAAGTGAAAACTTCTTTAGCGGCGTTGAGCACTTTTTCTGTAATGGGTATAAAATCTTAAACTCGCGTCAGGACACGTGACTGATCGAAAAAGCGTAAGACGGATGGATATCAAACATGCTCAAAGTTTTCACTTCTGCCGGCACTCCCGGAGTGCAACCCGTCTTTTTTTATCAAAATTCAGGTAAATTTTCGAAAAAAACTTCTGAAATAAAGAATGCCTTCCCTATTACCGAATATACTCTCCAACTTTGCTATCAAATTAATATCTTAGCCTCTATTTATATTCTTAACACACGCTTACCGTATCCACAAAATACATAACAAATATCCAATTTATATTCCATAAAACGCTCAGAAACTTCATATTTATAAACATTGTTCCAAAGATCAATGGGAACACCTTCCAAAACTAATATAATAAGTTTTGATGCGTCAACTTCGAGGCCGACCCATCAAATTTGGTAGGATTATCGTATTAAATTAACCTAACTCTTAATTGGTTATTTATACAAGGATTTGGGTATATGTAGTTAAAATTAATTTGTTACCAGGTTACTTTGTTTTGTTTTAAAATAATCACTTTTAAATGGAGCTAGCGTACCTACTGCTTGTATAGTTTAAGGCAGGGCGTAGCTCATTTGTTTTCATATACGAATAATATCTATTTTTAACTATACCTAGCTGCTTCTGCATATATATACCTACTATATTTTTCTTAATTATCGCTTCGCCCGTCTTTTACCTTATAACTTCCCCGTTAAATGTATTTTTATCTTATTGTACACTATTTTTATCATAGAATTTTATGAAAACAGTTTTAAGAAGATTACTGAGCAACTTTGTAAAATAACAATTGCCGTTTATATAAAATAAGAGTGAAGCAATCAGCGAGAGATTACGCCCAAGCAAGCTCACATATTCTTTGAAGAAAATGCACTTAAGGAAGATTACATCTAGTGAACATTGTTAGTATTAAGTACATTGTTATTGAAATATGTTATGCTTTCTGTACTAAAATGATCTGATATATTTAATTTGTGAAATGCTTATAGACTTTATTGACTTTATAGCTTATAATTTATCGTAATATTTTTAAATAATTTTGTTGCTTGGGTGAACTAATCGTATGTATAATGTAGCAATTCTCACATTATAATTTTATATCGCTTATTTGCTTGAGTTAATCAATCCTATTACTAAATAAAATTATTCATACAGAAGCACATAATGATTGAAGTTATTATCCAATATGTATATTTAATAAAGAAGTGGTGGTTTTAATAAAGAAGTCAACTAAAATTCAAATTGAAATTAATACATAATACATATTTATATTTTACGGAATAGTTGTAGAGTCAGAATTCCAGAATTATAGTTTTAGAGAAAAGAATTATAAGTCATATTTTGCTTTTTTATGTTTTCCACACTCAAATTTTAATCTCAGTTTTATGTAGGATTTAAAAGGTAATTTTTACACATAAAGAAATATAATGAATAACAATATAATATATAACCTAACATCTGTTCATTTCTCATCAAACGAAGATTGGATGCTCAACAACCCGCCTGCGGCTACAGCCGTGGTTTGGACCCAAAGGAGTACTAAGGATTCCTTTATTATTCTTCCGTGGATAACCTTTATTATTTATGTGACATTTTGTTATCATTTTCTAAAAGTTTCGTTAAGCTTCTTTTGTAAAAACACAAATAAGGGATTTCTAAGAATTCAATTTAACACGTGGAAAGATGGCTAGTCTTGGAAATAACTTTTATTATGTTGACATTTTTAATTCAATAGCGTATTTGTTAATAAAAACAGTCATGAATAAAGTATAGTACGTAGTATAGTAGTAGTAAAGATTGGGAATAGGGCAATTGCCATACTTGCAACATTTTTGACTTTTTACATCACTGTAAAGACAGGAAGGCATAAAATATTGTTTGTTTTCAGGATGAAAACCAATACCGAATAATAATGAAACCTGAACCTTATTTTATATAATGTAAATGGGGCAACCATTTTGAAAAAATAAGGTCATTGCAGGTATGAGTAATAACTGCGGTCATCATTAACTATGTGTTTTGAAAACTAAAACGCAGCAATTTAACTTATTACCACACAATAAGGTTTATACATGCTCTTTCAACTAAAACCACAATAAATGGCCCGTATTCTTAAAGTACCACATACAAATGAATAATTTAAGGCCATTTAATCTATCCAAGTGTGTCATTTATCCACAAAGTAATATGAGGTGGGAAAGAGTGAATAATGTAGGAAGGGACGTTGGAATGAATGAACATTCGCTTTGTCCTATGTTTATACTGTATAACCCTTATTGCGTTTGGGACAATATTTGATTTACGAAAGCAATAATAGAGGTTAAAAGAATGATTGATTATTTGATGAATAAAATGCCTTATTTCGGGATAATTTATTTTCATTTCATTTCATTTTGCTCTGGATCGTTTCACGCTGAGAAGAATAAAGTTCTATGTACTAATTCCAAACCACTTTGTGCCTTTTATAGCAATGTATTTTGAAATACATTATATGCATGTTTTTTCGAATAATAACAATGTAAGCATCGTCATTCAATGTCTAAAAAGATACTAACTAATAAAGTATTAAAATTTCTTATATAGCTTGTAAATGATGGAACAAAATCGTAATTCAGCGAAAATAAAAACTTAGGAAATAATAGTACTAATAGTGTCTGAATAATTGGAATCAAATCACAACCGTCTAAGTCGTAAATTCTTGATTAACTAAATTGCTTTTCCTTTAAATCTCATTCTAATAAGAAAGCGTCGTATTCCGCCCCGTTTGCTTAGTTTAATGACGTCATTAAAGGCTGGTACAAAAGTGAGGTCACTATTTCGAATGTCTAGTATAATTTCGTCATTGTTGGTCGAGGCGTAGGTGACAGGAATACAAATAGACGCTTTAAGGCGATGAGTTTGCTTTTGACTTTTATTGTAAGGGGATAAGGTGTATAATTGTGCGCAGTCACGGTACATTTATAAGGGATAATGTTTTTCGTGTCTACGTGGGTTAAATGGAGATAGTTTTATCTTGTCCTTGTATTGAGTTGAGCGTTTGGATTTTGATCTTGGATAAATGTTATATGGCCAATTTAATTTTACGCCTGTATTACACTACTCCTTTACGCAAATGCGGATATAGAAATAATATACGTTTGTTAAAAATATTTTTTGAAGTGAAACTTCTTTATCGGGGTTGGAAAAAAATTTAGTGTAACATTTTTTCGTTACGCGTGACATTTTTCCGTTACGCGCCATCTTGTTCTTATCCCTACCACGCGTGATTAGACGTATTTCTGTAAAGTTGCATATATAGTAAATTATTTTTTGAAAAATAAGGTTATAAAGAAGTTTCACTTCTTACGTGTGTACACTAGTACACGCACACATTTTTTTTCAATTGCTTGTTTTCCGCATTTTAGTTATGCAACTAGGGCTGTTTTCAAGTCTAAAAATTTACGAGTACACAGTAGGTATATGCTTTATTATTTAAGGCTTCTTACTATTGTTACAGGTTGCTGTTAAAAATTCAAGAAGCTTTTCAGCTTAGACGATTGTTTTTTTACACAGTGAAGAATAGATACATGTAAAATTGAATATCAGTTAATTGTTATTTATTAGAACCGTCAAATAAACAATCAGGGTGACAAATCAACATCGAGCTATGCTGCGCTGTACTGCGCTGTGCTGTGTTTGATCAACTCGCTCGTCTAATATTTTAATGAGGATACAAACAAACCATGCTGCGCTGCGCTGTGTGAGGCTACGCTCTGTTTAAAAACGCAGCAGTCTCGAGCGAGGCGCGCTACCCGCCGTGCTGAGCCGCGCTGTGCCGAACTGTGCTATGTTTTTATGGAGCTCTGCCATGCTGCGCTGTGTCGAGCTTATCACTACATAGTATAAAATAAAGTCGCTTTCTCTGTCCATATGTCCCTATATCCCTTTGTACGCTTAAATCTTTGAAACTACGCAACGGATTTTGATGCAGTTTTTTTTAATAGATAGAGTGATTCAAGAGGAAGGTTTATATGTATAATAACATCCATTAAATAGTGGAGAAGTACTGTTATTTTTGAGGTTTCTAATGTGATGTCGTAAAAAATTACATTTATTTCGCTTACATTGCAAACGCAGGCTGAACCCTACGAGTTTTATCAAAATAATGTACTAAGTATTTATACACATTGAAAAGGTCTACAGAAAAGTCCGCGATGGTATATGTCTATCTCTTATGGATAACCCACAATAACTTATTTTTGTCATTTACTTTTTACGAAAAATAATGGCTAATTTTCGAAGCGATTTCAACCAATACAGCATTAATCCTTAACCAATTAAATACCTTGAATACATTGTTCATTCGTTCAACTATAAATGCACCTCTTGCCCATAAACTAATATGTACTTACACTGATTTTCCTTGACCACCAGGTTGTCTATAAGAGATCGCTGTCTTAGTGATAAGACCGCCTGTTGTGCTCAACTGTGTCTATTTATTTTATATATTTACTTTTGTAATTTTTATTTTTGTTTGTTGTTTGTTTGTTCATTTAATATATTATTATGGCCCTTTACACCGTATGATTTAAGTGAATATTTTCGAAGATATTACAGATTTAAAAATTGCGGGACGTAGCGTTTGCGTTACCGGCCGGCCGCCCGGCTAAACTAAACTAAACTAAAAAAAAAGTTGTTGTGGTTTTATGAAACCACGGTAAAAGTGAAACTGTTCGAACGGTTCCGAACACTGCTTTGTGTAGCGCATGTCGCGTGACGGTCGGCTGCCGAGACCAAAAAGTTTGAGACGATGTAATAAAAGTTTCACTTTAAAAACAGAACTTCTTTTTCAAAACAAAATAAACTTCTAAGTAATAATAATAAACATATCAAAGCACATATTTATCTATGTTTGGCTTAGTTTTGAGCCTTGTCTGTCCATCTTTTCCCAAGTAAAAATCACGGGAACTTCAGATATCTCTTCATTGTCATCGTCTTGCTCGGTTTCGTATGTCTCTTCTTGTATCTCCACCTTGTCTTCCACCTCACTGTCATTTTCGTCTTCATAGCAGAAACAGAACTTGATTCTTCCAGCAACAATCTGATTTGATCATCGTTCATTTTGACATGAAGTATGGCCTAAAAAATTGGTCAAAATGTAATTTAGAGCAACATTCATAAATATATTTTACTATACATACTTCATAAAGTATTCAAAGTCTTAAAAAATATATAAATGTACAAAATATATAATATTAATACTTACACAAAAACTTGCACCTATACTCGCGTCGGTCTCACGGACCGATTGGCGCCAAATGCTATGACACGTGAACTTCTGCCGACCACGCCGCGACCTGCACTAAAATGAAGTTAGCCCCAAATCCGGAAACTAGCAAGGAACTCGACTTCACAGGATTTACCTGCATAAAAATAATTACGAAAATGTGTTTCGTCGGTCTCACAGACCAACGCGCGAGTATAGGAAGGTTAAAAAACGTAGCTTAAGAAACACAGCACAGCACAGCGCAGTACAGCGCAGCATCGTTTAATTGTTAAAAAAACGTAGCTTATGAAACACAGCACAGCACAGCGCAGTACAGCGCAGCATAGCTCGATGTTGATTTGTCACCCTCATAGCTTTGATCTCCATTTACTTTCTAATAAGAGTTGTATGAGTCTGTGTTATAATTTACTTTTTTTTTTATTTTTTACCAAAATTTTGAGGGATAAAAAATATGTATAAAAATATTGTTAATTCTGAACTCTGCACTTTCAATTAGGCCGTAAAACAAACACCAGTGTTATTACCCAATTTGTTTAGAATAAAAAAGCTCGATTATTAATTAAAAGCATCAAAGCGAAGGGAAATTTGTTTGCTCAATTATTATTTCTCTTTCACAACGCGGATAAACCGATTTCCACGAATTTTACACGTGTAAAATTGTATTTTAATAAAGTATTGGCCGGTCTTTGTTTTTTATCATCTGTTTATTTTTGTTTAAAAAGGTCCACTTTTTTCCTTGTGTAGGAAAAAGGTTTAAGGTGTAGCAGTATTAAGTGATTGTAAGTGTTATTGTGGTTTTTATAAAAATTAAAATTTAACAGTATTTATAATTAACTTATTACAAACGTAAAATTTATTAGTTTGTACCCCAAGTCATCAGATAAACAGTGTTAAAACAGATAAAGTTGACAAAATTATAAAGTACATAACTTCGTTCACCTTCATTAGTCATTCATTTTCTTTCGAAATTTTATGTAAATTACTAACATAAAGTAACCTCAATTTGGTAATGATAGGTACATCATTAAAAATTGAGATAAGCGTCTTTATCATTGAGAAAAAATAAATAGTTAAAACATGTTAACTTATTTATTTAAAAGTTTTGCAATAGCTGCAGAGGCGTTGTACATTTACAATTTTTCAATGTAAAATGTTTTTAAAACTAAATTCACTCGACTATTCGGGTGGCTAATGGTACTCCTAAATCACTCCTAAATAAGTGCAGCGTATTTTTAACTAGTGATATATATCTGCGTGCTAGAAAAGAGTAAATCATTTAGGCTACGTTCACATATACGTATGTATAGAAATAAACGATATTACTACCAACTAAATAATTATGTGCTTTGTAAATTTCTTTGATGTAGTGTATGTAGTGTTGATTTATGATTTTCGGGGTCATTAAGAAAACTCATGTAAAGCAACAAAACCTGGTTATTAATTTGTTAAAAAAAGTATAAAAGTTTAGTTCTATAAAAAATATTAATTCAATGCTGTGAATTGTCATTGTCACGGCGACCATCACCTACCATCAAGTGGGTCGCCTGCTCCATTGTCGGGGTTGCAATAACAAAATCTACTTATACAAAATATGTCATAAGATATACATATTATTCTTTATAAATTTATATGTATAAAGCATTCGAATGCCATTAAACCAAAAATATCAAATTCGATATACATATTTTCAATTTTAAATACATATTATGTTTTGCACTCTCAAAAACTGTTTCAATTATGCTTCACAAATTGAAATCCATTAGGCATGGCCACAGAGTAACACATTTAAACAGAATCAAAAGCCTTAATTTATAACCCTGAAAGGAGACGTTTATCTACCCTTTGACAATATTTATGTTACAATGTTCCCATGCCTAATATATTTGTTCTACTAATAACGCGAACGAAGTGAATGAAGCGATTGCGTTATTACAAGGTCTTATTCGTTTAATCGGTAAGCTTCTTATTAATATGTTAATAATTTTCATGTAACACTGCCTCTTTGATGATATTTAGTAGAACGCTTGATCTGATCTAAAACTTACAAACAAGTGATTTTAAGCGAGCAAGTTGTTGTTTACTGTTTTAAAACCACTTTATTTTTTCAGAAATAGTATACAGTGATATTGTTTAAGGAGATATTAAAATGTGAATTTGGTGAAAATTCTAGGAAAATTAAAATGTGAATTTGGTGAAAAATCTAGGATATATGGAACCTGTTTTTTCCGATCACCACCTCTTTATTCTATTTAAAGTCTCAGTTAAATAGAATCAGTTGTTCATCATCGTTCTTGAAAAAAAAATACTGTAAAATAAAGGAATCAATTTAGTTGTTCCATTTGACTTTATTTGATTGATAAAATCAGTAAGAAATTTTATTTTATAATCTAATATAGATCAAGAGCCCACGACGGCCAGACATTCCTTTCTTCTTTCTCCTTCTACCTGTTTCCTGCCAAAGTAACCACAACCCAGACTTGATAATCGCTAGTCTTTCTTATCTGTATCGGAGACATATACAGAGAAACTTTCATCTTTCCTAAAGAAAGGAATGTCTGGCCGTCGTGGGATCTTGATCTAATAGTTTAATTTTATAACAATAAAAACTTACGTACGTAGTACGTATACAATTTACGTTTAAAATTATTATCAATAAAGTTATAGAGACTATAATAAAAGCCTCTACGAAGTGTTTTATTTACAAACAAGAAGTGTGAAAGTTAATTTCGGACCGACATTAAAATATTATCTCAAAATATCCAATATCGAATGCTGTTGGACGACAATAATCATTTCTCTTGTCAACGCTGTATGAATCTCGTGAATTGAAAATTTTCATTTCCTATGAAATTGTACTGCTGCCAACTCAGCTATAAGGCGATTGAATTGCATTCGAATGTTAAGTTGATTCAATATTGTTAATATTGAGATGGAGTCGCCTGTATTCATTATTCAAAATTGACTTCGTAAACAAAGTAGACAAATGTATTTGTTGATAAGACTACTTATATGAATACTAGCTTTCCGCCTGCGGCTTCGCCCGCGTTTTCAGAGAAAAACCCGTTCCCGTAGGATTTCCGGGATAAAACCTATCCTATGTGCTTTCTCGGGTATCAAAATATATCTATACCAAATTTCATGCAAATTGGTTCAGTAGTTCAGGCGTGATGGAGTAACAGACAGACAGACAGAGTTACTTTCGCATTTATAATATTAGTATGGATAAACAAATTTTTATATATTGCGAATATCTTGGTACATTATGCATACTATTTTATTCAAAATCCCGCCTCTGCTTGAAGGTGAAAAGTTTGAAACTATGTGGCTTGACCGTGATGATTGTAGGAAGTGAAAATCTTTAACGTTGAACTGCATTAAGTTCTGTTACGTGATTTAGTTTTGTGTGTATCATGAATAATCGTACTTCTTTAGAAGCTGACCACAAAATGATTAAATGGATGGCCGTTCCTATGGGAAACCTCGTTGATCGACGCAGTATTTGGATGGATTCCAACAAAATAGACGGACGACCTGACATTTGCAAGAAGCCAAAGGTTCAGTCTGCTGATTTTTCGTTTTAGACTTCTTTATGGGATACCTCACACATATGTTCTTAATCCCTGGTTTAGACGTTATAATATGGTTCAAATATAATTGTTCGTTACGAAGTCAATTTCATGTAGCTTTTTTGTCACCTAATAAT
>CAJQZN010037823.1:0-12131 GCA_907164685.1 Colias eurytheme | reverse complement strand
AACATACAATTATCGTAATTTCGTCTTTCCATGTATCTTTTCAGTAAGTGTCCATTGAATATAATAACTAAATATGTATAAAAATGCTATAAATGCCATGAAAATGGGGAAGTAAATGGTTCCATACATGTATTTGACCATGGGGTATGGCCACACGCCTGCTGTGTAGTAATGGTGAATAATTCTGGAAATAATTATATTAATTAGTTAATTTAACTAGTTAAATAATCTACACTAATATATAAAGCACTTGTTTGTTTGTTTGAACGCGCTAATCTCGGGAACTACTGGTCCGATTTGAAGAATTATTTCATTGTTAGATAGCGCATTTATCGAGGAAGGCTATAATAATATACATATTATATCACTAGCTGCTCCGCGCGGTTTCACCCCCTTGGCTCCACTCCTGTATGTCGTAGCGTGATGATATATAGCCTTCCTCGATAAAGGAGCTACCTATCTAACACCGAAAGAATTTTTCAAATCGGACCAGTAGTTCCCGAGATTAGCGCGTTCAAACAAACAAACTCTTCAGCTTTTTAATATTAGTATAGATTACGGTAAGATGAAAGGGAAAGCAAGGACTAGGGAAAAGGTAGATACAAATACAGATACTTTGGAACTACTATGAAAAAAAATCCTTAATTAAATCAAATAAATGTACCTTAAAATTAATTAGTTGCAGGTAAATTATATAAACAGGCTTAATACAAATTGTCTTTTTTTATATCTATATTTTAATACGCAAATTCCAAGGTGGCGAAGAAATCCACATGTTATATTAGGCATCTACTTTCATATAGAGTTTCAGCGAAATGAGTTCAGTAGTTTTTGCGAAAGTGAGTAACAAATATATTATGTCCTCAACGTAAGAGACGAAACTGGATATTCTATATACGGTTATACGGTTTTCCAACAAATAAAAATTATACTTACACCAAGAAATAAACTACATATATCAACGTCATATTCAATAGATTTCCCTTGTGATTCTTCGGTTGTTTTCTTGGTTGCATCAATAACTCCCATAGACCCACCAAAATTATGAAGGAATGCATGATATGGTTCGATAAGGTCGTAAGCACCTTATCGATGAAGGTGGGGAATATGAGCTCTCTGTCATATATGAATATGGGCCAGAATATCGTGAAGATCAGCTGAAATTGAAAAGTTTGGTTATTTTTTACGTAGGAAGATTTTAAATAAGTACTGAATCGGTCTAGAGAATATTTATATTCTTAATATATTAAAATCTCTTGTCACATTGTTTGTCCTCAATGGACTCCTAAACCACTTAGCCGATTATAATAAAGTTCGCACACCATGTTCGATCCAACTTGAGAGATAGGATAGGTTTTATCCCGGAAATCCCTCGGGAACGGGAACTATGCGGGTTTTTCTTTGAAAACGCGGGCGAAGCCGCGGGCGGAAAGCTAGTATTTAATATATTATCTAATAAATCAAATACAAATATGTACGTCTACGTATATGTAGAAATAATGTTACTAGATACTAGTGTTATAAAAAACCGGCCAAGAGTGAGTCGGACTCACGCACGGAGGGTTCCATATTATGGAGTTTTTTTTTAGGAATTTTTTTTATTTTTAGTATTTGTTATAGCAGCAACGGAAATACCTACATCATTTGTGAAAATTTCAGCTTTCTAGCTATCACGGTTTATGAGCCTGGAGACAGACAACGAAGTCTCAGTAATAAAATAAGTTTTATTTGCAAGAATAAAGTAACATTATTGTTTTAATTACGGTGCTAAAATTCATGATCAATATGTCTTCTCATAAACCGGGTCTAACACGTATTAAAAACCATGATCTAAATAAGTATTATGTACTTATTACAAAAAACTTTCCAAGCAAAAAAATCTCAAAGCAATTATTTATTTCATTACTAGCTTTCCGCCCGCGGCTTCGCCCGCTTTGTCTAAAACATAATAAATTATATACTAAAACCTTCCTCTTGAATCACTCTATCTATTAAAAAAACCGCTTCAAAATCCGTTGCGTAGTTTTAAAGATTTAAGCATACATAGGGACATAGGGACAGAGAAAGCGACTTTATTTATACTATGTAGTGATTTAGCTAGTAAATATTAAACTATTTAAATATCACAATTACTTACCAACGTAGTCGGCCATAATACACTGGCAAAGAAAAATTCCTTGTACCGTTTTATTTGGTTCAAAAATTTGTGCTTTTTGTAAAGATTCCATATAAGCGATGTGTCACAGACTATAGATAATCCTAGAAAGAATAATTGGAATCCCTGAAAAACAGAAAAACATAATTGAATAACAAATAAATAAATAAATATTTCAGGACAATTTTCAAACACGGCACGATCTGATCCCATACTAAGCTTTCGCTTGTGTTATGGAAACCAGATGGCTGATAAACATACATATATAATTTTAAATAAATACTTATATAGATAATTAACACCCACATATTAAGAGACATGGTAGAATTGTTTTTGAATCAAGGCAAATAAACTAAAAAACATTTTTTTCTATTTATATTAATTCAGGGCCCTTATTTAACTTGCTGATAAAAAGAATAAAAAATAAATATTTCTCTTTATAGTATTATATAATATTTCAGCAGTAGTCAGTACCCCGAGTTCACCCGCGGGAAAAATCACGGGCAAAGACTTTCACAAAAGTATTCTGAGTTGATTTTGTATACAACTACTTTTAATTCCAAATTTAATTTAAAATCGGTGTTGTGATTTAGACGTGCTATCGTAATTCGTAATGGACAGACTTTTATTATAATATACTAGCTTTCCGCCCGCGGCTTCGCCCGCGTTTTCAGAGAAAAACCCGTTCCCGTAGGATTTCCGGGATAAAACCTATCCTATGTCCTTTCTTGGGTATCAAAATATATCTATACCAAATTTCATGCAAATTGGTTCAGTAGTTCAGGCGTGATTGAGTAACAGACAGACAGACAGAGTTACTTTCGCATTTATAATATTAGTATGGACTAGCTTCATCGCTGCGGCTACGATTGCGTTAGCTACGTGATACCGCAGACTTTAAATTTTATGACTAACTAGCTCCGCGCGGTTTCACCCCCGTGGCTCCACTCCTGTTGGTCGTAGCGTGATGATATATAGCCTATAGCCTTCTTTGATAAATGATAGCTATCTAACACCGAAAGAATTTTTAAAATCGGACCAGTAGTTCCCGAGATTAGCGCGTTCAAACAAACAAACAAACTCTTCAGCTTTATAATATTAGTATAGATTTCATACAGATTCATTAGCCGTTTTTGAGTGATAGAGTAACAAACAAACATACATTATTACACACTTTCACTCTTAACATATTAGGAGAATTATTTTATACATACCAAGTTCCATATAGTGATATATTTATATTGCAAAGCCCGGAAAGTCCTCAATTCTGGATCTTCGCTCACAATTGTTCTTTTTACAGCTAAATGCATCACAATCACGTTAATTGTATGCACTAATAGGAATAGTACATTGCCAGCGAGTCGTACGTGTGCTTGGGATAGTGCACTGGAATAAATAAATATATAATATACAATAAATATATAATATAATAAATAAATATATATATATATATATATATATACGTGTGCTTGGGATAGTGCCCTGGAAGTCGAATAAATATATTTTTACTAATTAAATAAATATATCTATACTAATATTATAAAGCTGAAGAGTTTGTCTGTTTGAACGCGCTAATCTCAGGAACTACTGGTCAGATTTGAAAAATTCTTTCGGTGTTAGATAGCCCATTTATCGTGGAAGGCTATAATAGGCTACACATGATCACGCTAACACCAACAGGAGCCGAGCAATGCGGGTAAAACCGCGTGGCACAGCTAGTTAAAGATGTGTAAAGGTGCTCCGCGGTTCTATCTATTGGTCTTAGCGTGATGATTATAGCCTTCGGCCTTCCTCGATAAATGGACTATCGAACACGGAAATAATTTTTCAAATCGGTTCAGTAGTTCCTGAGATTAGCGCGTTCAAACAAACTCTAAATTTAAAATATAGGTAATATAGTTCATTAAGTGTTAAATGTTTGTATACAAGGTACGATGGGATTGTCATCGTCCTTTCGGACAAAAATCCCTTAATAAAAAAATATTAAAAAAAAAAAACAAACTCTAGCTTTATAATATTAGTATCGGCAAATAAATAATTAAAATCTTTTTATTAATATTCGTATAATTGACACATACTATATATTCACAATTACTTAATGATCTAAGCATAAAATCGACTGAATTTATTTTAGTGAGAGTTTAAGATCTCAATATAAGTAAGTTTAGATGAAACCTTGTTATTCAGAAAAGGCGCGTATTAAATAAATAGTGTTTACGCTATTCAAAAACAGATCTCTATAGTTACATTGATTTTATATTATTTTGAAAACATTATTTTATCCACAAGGAGAAACTGTAATTATAAAAAGCTCGACTATAGCAGAATACAAAAAAAAATGTTGTGTGGTTTTCTGAAACCACGGTAAAAGTGAAACTGTTCGAACGGTTCCGAACACTGCTTTGTGTAGCGCTTGTCGCGTGTCGGTCGGCTGCCGAGTAGCGATACACGCGACATGCGCTACACAGACCAAAAAGTTTGAGACGATGTAATAAAAGTTTCACTTTAAAATCTTACGACACAAATCAGATTAAAATCGGCTCAGCCGTTCCTGAGAAATCATAATTGTTTTTTTTTATTTACATATTATATAATTTATTGAAACTTACCCCATTTTCGTTGATCAGTTTGGTATCACAATTAAATCTGAAATAATTCATTATCTTATCATTAATTTGAAATAATTAGACAGATAAAATGACGACTATTGCATATATCTATACTAATATTATAAAGAGGAAAGGTTTGTATGTATGTATGTATGGTTTTCACGCATAAACTACTGGACCGATTTTGATGAAATTTGGCACAGACAATCTTTAGACCCTGAGAAAGAACATAGGCTACCTTTTATTGCGAAATATGTACCACGGGCGAAGCCGGGGCGGACCGCTAGTAGTACATATTAGTGATTAATGTATCAAAATATACTAATATTATATAATATGAACTTGTACTTGACCATTTATCTTAATATATATAAATCTCGTGTCACAATGTCTGTCCTCAATGGACTCCTAAACCACTTAACCGATTATAATAAAATTCACACACCATGTGCAGTTCGATCCAACTTGAGAGATAGGATAGTTTAAACATGTAGGTACCACGGGCGAAGCCGGGGCGGACCGCTAGTTTAATTATAAGTTATCTAGGTACATATTATATCTAATATCAATTAGGTATGAAATTATCAAATTATGATTAGATCATTTAAATATCTCTCATCTGAATGATATATTAAATACTTAAACAATTAATTTATTAATAATTCTAATTGTCCCGGTAAATGTTGTTCTGCCTTGCTTTTATCACTTATAGGGGTATGAAAAAAAGATGCTGTCTAATTCTAAGACCTACCCTACACACAAAATTTAATTAGAATCGATTCAGCTGTTTCGAACGTGTAGGTATACATATACAAACACCTTGACACGAGTAATATGTTTAACTTCACTACAAAAATATCTTAAAATAAAGCACTGTAATGTGCTAGCTCTTATAAAAATAGATTAATACTAACAGTACTTAGTATCTAGACGCATAGTGCGCATGCGTAGGCTCTTTATACACGAGTCGTTTTTAACCGAATTCAAAAAAAGGAGGAGGTTATCAATTCGGCCGGTATGTTTTTATTTAGTTATTTTTACTTAATAATAATACGCGAAATATTCAAGTAAATTGATTTTAAAATAATTTTAGACTAAATGTCACCGCTTAAGTTGTTCAAAAATAATTACACTGGTGAATGGTTTTTGTAATTGTTTTTTTTATTTATTAATCGCCCATAAAAGTGTATATTATGTACACATCCACATCCACATGTGCCGAAGAAGCGACGGACGATAGGCGTTGAAAGTGGCGGAATGGAGACCATGGAGTGGTCGACGTAAGCCGGGCAAACCGAAAGCACTGTGGTCCGACAATATTTATTTATTTATTTATTTATTTATTTAGAATTTCCAACAAAGGATACAGATTACATTTGTTACATCTAATTATTTAAGTACACGGTCTTCTGCACCTTTAATTATAGGAAATTACAGGGTTCAAAATATTTATTACAATTACAATTCGTCAATTTATTAAAAAATATTAGTTAAAAAAAATTACAGAAACTTAATAACATTGATTATGTATATACCACGAAAAGTATTACAATAAATTACAAATTAATTACAAATTTAAAATTACAATTATATTCGTCAAATTATTAAAAATATTATATAATCAAAATTTAATGAGCACTTAATTATACATTCATAATAAATAATTATTAAAAAAAAATACAAATTTTACTCAATTATAATTAATTTCTACAACAGCGGGTAAGCTCTCAGCGGAGGCGTCTGCCCAAAGACCGAAAAGAATGGAAAAAACATGAGGAGGCCTATACCCGACTATGTGTGAATTAAGGCTTGAAAGAAAGATAATATTATGTACGTTTCTTATACGATTTTACTTTATAAATAAGTTAATATTAAATAGAAGTTAATTTTATTCCAAATAACTTTATAAACCTGATCAGGAAGATTCATCTCCGGAAAAATGCTATTTTTTCAGTTTATTATCTACATTTTTTTTTTATGAATAGGCAGACGTTTGACCACGATCCCACCTGATGGGAAGCCGCGATCTGGTCTACTTGGATGCACGTCTGCCTAGAAGAAGCCTGTTCACCCTCGCTTTGAAAAGGTCCAGATTGTATTGTGCGGGAAATATGGCGCTAGGGAGAGAGTTCCATTCCTTAGCCGTTTTCATTAAGAAAGATTACTCTAAGCAACGTGTTCTAATAGGAGGGATATCTACAACATAAGGATGGAATCCCTCGCCACGTCCTTTGTGCGTGAAAAAAAAGTGTCTTTTCATTATAATCGAACTGAAAATACAAATAAAATAAAAGTTGTCTAATATGATTAAGAATTTATTATAAAAATAACAACACAGGCAACATATTAGTTTTTATTATAGTTTATTTTTGGTGCCAGGATTCTGAGTGTGTATAATTTATTTTATTTGTTCAAATAAACGCTCAGATGTAGGCAGCCTAATGCTTTCCTAGACGGACTAAAACAGGTATTACGTAGGTCATAATTGTTTTTAGTATGTAAATAATAAAATTATGACCGACTACAAAAAGGAGGATACGTTTATAATTCAAAATTTAAATATTTTTGTCTCGTAAACGTTCATTAGTCGATTTTACTTTTGTAATTTTTTTTTATTTAGTTTATAATTACAATAGTGTATCATGGTAATACATATATATATTTATATAGGGGAAAAGGTGGCAGTTATACTTATATTTTTCGTTTGCTGGATTTGTCTCCACTGAAAACAACATTTAAAATTTTAAATGAACAAACGAGAAGAAATAAATTTATATATTTTATGCTAAGATTTTAGGAAAAATTAAACATAATAATATGTTTTGGCTTGTGTTTTTACCGTCAATTGCCTTGAATGTGACTTGTAATAAAAACAATGTGAATGTTTCTGTATAAATATAAATAAAGGAATATTTTTAACTTATTTGAATTATTATTATGTTATTGTTATTATTTCAATTTCTTGTGCTATTCACAATAGTTTCTACTTATTTACTTACATTCATTTTAATGATAAACTGTTTGTTGGTTTGTCCTTCTGTCACGCAATAATACACGCGATATTTCATCCAAGTACGAAGGTTTTATATGTATGTACCTATGTATATTTATTTGTATGATCAGGAACCGATATTTAAACTAATATTATAAAGCAGAAGAGTTTGTTAGTTTAAACGCGCTAATCTCAGGTACTACTGGTCCGATTTGAAAGATTCTTTAGGTGTTACATAGCCCAATTATCGAGGAACAACAACAATTTAATTTAATTGAAAGTACCTAAAATAAAAATCTGAAAAATAAGGTCTTTCCTTATTATTATTATTATATAAGTTTAGATTTACATAACAGAAACATTTACGATTCAAATTAGTTCGTGTGAAGGCTTTTATGTATATAATTATGTAATTATACATTAAAATGTAGTTAATTAAGTGTTTGTGACCCTCAAATTATTCATAAAGAGTCAGAAATTAAGTAATATAGTTTTAATTATAGTTAACTAGCTTTCTGCCCACGGCATCGCCCGCGTTTTCAAAGAAAAACCTGCATATCTCCCGTTCCCGTGGGATTTCCGGATAAAACCTATCCTATTTCCCGGGGTAAAAAGTAGCTTATGTCCTTTCTCGGGTATCAAAATATCTCTATACCAAATTTCATGCAAGATGGATTAATGCGTGATTAAGTAACAGACAGACAGAGTTACTTTCGCACTTTCGCAGTTATAATATTAGTATGGATTATGCTTCACATCTAAATCACTGATAGATTTTATAAATACTTACATTATATCGTACATACCTACTTGTAAAATAACCATTTGAATGAAATGTCTTACCTATCATTAAAACATCACTACATAGTATAAAACAAAGTCGCTTTATCTGTCCCTATGTCCCTTTGTATGCTTAAATCTTTAAAACTACGCAACAGATTATGATGCGGTTTTTTTAATAGATAGAGTGATTGAAGAGGAAGGTTTTAGTATATAATTTATTAGGTTTTAGACAAAGCGGGCGAAGCCGCGGGTGGTAAGCTAGTATTGCTATAAATTAATTTTTGTTACATCCAGATATTCCTCATATACCAAGTTGAACCTTTGATTTTCCCTATTAGAGTTTAAAACTGAAAATTTCTATATATTGGTACTAGGTGACCCTGCAAACATTCTGCCAGTAATTTATCACTTAAGTGTACAAAAATTGTTTCCAACCTATGCTTTTAAGCCCACCAAATATTCATATAAAATTTCATAAAAATTGATCAAGCCGTTTCGGCAGATTTTACATACAAACCACATTGTTTTATACTGAAATTTACAAATATATAAGATAATAAGTATTGCCATAAGCTACACAAAATTGTATAACTTAACAATGTCTATAGAAATAAAAACTTACCATAAAATCGAAACAAAAACTAAGACGATCGTTCTCGACCATAACAGAAAGGCTACTAGCCAAGTTACATTATACCCAGTGTTTCAAGGCCCATACATACATACAAATATAATGGACTCATAGACCATACTAGCTGGTAACCGGTTCGGATTTTTCTTCGCTTTTTATTTGTTAAATGAATAGAACCGGTAAATGACGTGGGAATGAATTTAAAATGTTTATAAACACATTTTTTTATATTATATCACTACATAGAATAAAACAAAGTAGATTTCTTTGTCCCTATGTCCCTATGTCCACATGCAACGGATTTTGATGCGTTTTTTAGGGTTCCGTACCTCAAAAGGAAAAAACGGAACCCTTATAGGATCACTTTGTTGTCCGTCTGTCCGTCCGTCCGTCCGTCTGTCAAGACCCTTTTTCTCAGGAACGCGTGGAGGTATGAAGCTGAAATTTATATCAATTACTCAGGTCTACTGTCCCTTAAAGCTGTGAAAAAATCAAACTTCTAAGCCAACACAATCAAAAGATACAGCCGTTTATGCCGCAAATTTTCGACACTTGCAAGGGAATCAAAACCTACAGGGTGCTTCCCGTGAACTCAGAATCTTGAAATTTGGTACAAAGCAACGTCTTATAGCATAGATAAAGGAAAAATTAAGAAAACCATAAATTTTTAGTTACATCACATAATATATTTTTTTTTAATAATTTTAAACTTACTACCCATTTCCTCATAAACGCGTAGAGGTATTAAATTGAAATTCATACCAAATACTCAAGTCTATAATACCTTTAAGCTGTTACAAAATCAAACTTCTATGTCAACGCAATCAAAAGAAACAGCAATTTAAGCTGCATATTTTGAAACTCGCAAGTACTCGCAAGGGAATCAAAACCTAAAGGGTACTTCCAGTCGACCTAGAATCTTGAAATTTGGCATGAAGCAACGTTTTATAGCACACATAAAGGAAAAATTCCGACAACCTTAAATTTTTAGTTACATTACAAAATATATATTTATTTTTTAATAAAATATATAAACTTATTACTTTTTTCCTCGTGAACGCGTGACTCGATTGTCGTAATGAACGAACTTTGTAAACCTTGCAGGTTTGTACGGAACCCTCGGTGCGCGAGTTCGACTCGCACTTGGCCGGTTTTTTTGTTTGGAATAGATAGTGATATAAGAGGAAGGCACGGTTTGATCACGGGCGAAGCAGTTGACTATTTAAGTAAAGTGATTAGAGAAATAAATACCCATTTTCATGGATATTTTGATTTTGAACATATTCTGTATTTTTTCGAGCATAACTATCGTAATCGATAAGGAAAAACACAATGCGCAGTTATCGAATAAATAAAAGCGTCTTAAAAAAAGAAAGCGTAGGGTTTTAGGAAATTATTGATTTTGATAATATAATATTTAAGTAACACAAATATAGGGGACATGGACTGATGGATGAAATATCTAATACATAATTATGTACCTAGTTTAATTAGGGCCGATTTTTCAATGCAAGTATTACACGATAATATTAAAATGTCACGTAAACTGTCAAATACGGGTAATTAGAATACATTTTTAAAATGGTAGTTTTATACATTATTCGACGAATAAGTTTTAACCAAGGATTGAAAAATCAGCCCTAAAGTAGATATTTGTTGAAGTACGTATATTAATTGTTTTTATGAATTATGATATACAATATATATGTATATACCAGATAACTATGAAGAATTTTGAAAATAAAAATACTATAAAGACATGAAATAAAATAATTTGAAATTGTTAATTGTTATAATGAAACATGTAAGTTTAATTATTCTGTTAAAAAATATAAGCAAACATGTTGTTGTGTATCTTTGTATGTATGTGGAGAGTAGGAGTAAATAAATATATTTAGTTATCTACGTTTTTAAATATTATGCCTTTTTCATAATCATCATCATCAACATCTCATTGCCATTTGTAGAAAGCTGGTTATTGGTATTAAATAAAACACTGATGATGAATTTTTTTATTTTATTTTTGTACTAGCTGCTCCGCGCGGTTTCACCCCTGTGGCTCCACTCCTGTTGCCCGTAGCGTGATGAAATGGGCTATCTAACACCGAAAGAATTTTTCAAATCGGACCAGTAGTTTCCGAGATTAGTGCGTTCAAACAAACAAACAAACAAACTCTTCAGGTTTATAATATTAGTATAGATTATAATGTTAACTAGCTTACCGCCCGCGGCTTCGCCCGCTTTGTCTAAAACATAATAAATTATATACTAAAAACTTCCTCTTGAATCACTCTATCTATTAAAAAAAAACCGCATCTAAATCCGTTGCGTAGTTTTAAAGATTTAAGCATACATAGGGACAGAAACAGCGACTTTGTTTTATACTATGTAGTGATGATACAAACAAACACTACAAAGTTGCATCTATTACATTATTTATGTAATAGATAATGTATTTGCCACTTGCCAGCAGCTGTTTATGCTAATTGTATCAATTAAAACACTAATTATTATTATTAGTCATATTATTAAATCATAATAGCACAAAGCAAATCACTACAAAGCATAAAACAAAGTCGCTTTCTCTGCCCCTTTGTCCCTATGTATGCTTAAATCTTTTAAACTACGCAACGGATTTTGATGCGTTTTTTTTAATAGATAGAGTTATCCAAGAGGAAGGTTTAGTATATAATTTATTAGGTTTTAGACAAAGCGGGTGAAGCCAAGCGGAAAGCTAGTAGAACTATAAATGTGAAATGTATTTTGTCTTATAAGCTATCTTAAACGAATGAAAATGAAGATATTAAGTGAAAACAGGGGACTTTTACAATAATCTGTTGTACCAAAAATAAATAATCTTTATACCTTAGGGATTCTGCGTAATTTACTTACTTCATCGAGTTTGAGACAAATGACAACAGGCAGATGACTTAATTAAGTTGAGTACTGAAAATATGGATC
>CAJQZN010037821.1:0-24878 GCA_907164685.1 Colias eurytheme | reverse complement strand
TACATACTAAATAATCGTCCGGTTTCGTTATCTTCAACGCTGCACGCAACTCCTGCGGCGCGCCCGCACACAGCAAATAGAACACGTGGTAGTTCCTCTCTTCCGCGCTTTGAGTGCATATTCTAGACTTCTCTAGAAGGTAATGCGATATGTGCCCGCCGACCACGTGGTACTTGTTGTTGAAGTGCACCTCCATGAACTTGCCGAAACGCGAACTGTTGTTGTTGCGTGTTGTTTTTGCGTTGCCGAACGCTTCTAGGATCGGATTGGCTGGAAATTTGTCAAAATTCATGAGTTTTACAGGATATATAGTTAAATTAAAAATGTATATTTGAAGTGCGATGATTCCATGTAATAAAAATTTTTTGGAGACTTTCTTTAATTATAAAGTAATTCAAGTTTTGTATTGAATGCAACTCATGTTTTTCTCCCACGCATATGAACACATTGTCAGAAGGGACAAGGTCATACAGTCAGTTAGTATTATGAATAACGTTAGTCTACAAATTATCTTATTAAAATATTAAGAATGCAACGGCGAACGAGTTTATTTCCAAATCTAAAAATACCCCCAATCTCACAATTTTTTAATAAACTGTTTTTTTTAATGGATAATGCTAATATATGTCATATAACGTTCTTACCGTCTAAAATCTTTTGTTCAACTGGCCCAGCCCCCTTAGCCCAAAGGTCACACAAGTACTTCAGGATATATTTTGTTGATTCAGTTTTACCCGCTCCGGATTCACCGGAAACTATGATGGATTGCGATTGCTTGAGAGATTTCATATCACGAAATGCTTTGTCAGCTGAAAATCAACAACAATTGTAAAATTAATCAACTTTCTAGGTGTTTTATAGTACTTGAAGAGACGTAATAAACTTCAATTAAAAAAAAATGTCAAAATTAACTGGGTACCTAATAAAGTATCAAAAACTTTAAATTGTGTGTTTTGAATTTCCAAGAACATACAAAATTAAAAATAACTGAACGACACATGGATCGCTATCCACTGAACTTTAAACCTTATTACTTATACAAAGAGTTGAATATAGCTTACCAATAGCGAACACGTGTGGAGGCAATTCACCCAAAGATTTGCCCTGATATTTTTTGATTGTGTTTGACGAATACATATCTGGAATGTCTTCGTATGGGTTCACAGCAAGAAGAATGTTCGCGACGTATGTCTGAAAGGTGAAAGACATTTTGACCGCAATTTGATTTAATTTCTTATACATATTAACTAATGAGAAGGATCAATAATAAATATATACCGAGCTCGGAGCTCATAATAATCCACTTATAATTTACATATTAAATTAAGACAAGATTAGAACATGGTACGAGGTATTAATTCTTGACGCACAATATTTAATTTCATGCTTGGCATTCTCGTAGTTAGTAGCATGCTAATATCTTTATGTTTTAAAATATTCTTTCATTGTCTTGTAAGTTTAAAACCAGCAGGCTGTATCCATCCTTATAACTGAAGTTTTCTACTGATATAAAATCAGCCAAACTATTATAACTATGGCAATTTATAAAACAAAAACTAGCAAATGACGTCATTAGAAATTAAAAAAACATATCAACAGCTTTCACTAAGCGCAATAAAAACAAAGAAAATGTAAAACATTTGTTTTGACTGTGTTTACATAATGTACTTATAGCACTCATAATTCATATAATATATGCTTATTTATATTAACCGTCTTATACCGCCAATGCTTATATAAGTTACTTAACATGGCCTAGGGAACCTGTGTAACGGCTTGGTATTAAGAACTTGTATGTAACTTGAATATTATCTTATTCGTACTCTTCTCTGTGTTATTTTTCCATGTATGGTGAATACCCATTTGTGTATTTCATGATGTATATTGGTCACAATAGGTGTATCGCTCAAGTTACCTTTTAAGAGTGCATATTTGTATCTGTTTAGACTAATCTTTAGCTCTCGGCAGTTATCATAAATCTAAAACAGCAAGTAATGCTTACAATCAAAACTATCTGAACACAGTAAACACAGTAAACAAAAATTACCTAACGCCAAGAAAATACAATAGGAAAGCGATATTTCTGCAATCTGCCTTTATATCATTATATGGTCACATTTTTGGACCCAACTTATACTACTTACATAATATTAAAGCGAAGTTATCATACAATCGTTGTTTGAAATTTCAGTTATAAATTCCTATGATTTATTATAACTCCTAACATGGGCGTAGCTAGCCATGGGCACAGGGTGGGGCAAAAAAAAATCCGGCCAAGTGCGAGTCGGAGTCGCGCACCGAGGGCTCCGAACAAACCTACTTTTTATTATGTTGTAACTCTAAAATGTATGTTTTAGCAATAATTTTTCCTTTATCTGTGCTATAAGACATTGCTTTTAAGTTTTAACCATGGCAATATATATAGTATGACTATATTTCCTTGCTTTTAACCAAATTTCAAGACTTTGTGTTCACGGGAAGTACAATGTAGGTTTTGATTCCCTTGGGAATGTCGAAATTTGCGATAATTTGCAAATTTCATCCCTATATTATATAGTTTATCTTTCTAATACAATAATATGATTTGTTTCTCTCTAAGTTTCAAATAAATGGTAGACATAACTCAGTAAATAAAGCATAATATAATCTCGCCTTCCGATTCAATTTCATTTTTTTTAGGTTAAGGGTCACTTATTGGCCATAAAAACACAAAATGCTGATAGATCCAGGAGGAGCTTTGCTCGCAATCTTATAGTTTTTGACCGATATCTCGAAAACTATCCACTTTAGGGCAAAAGTTACATCGACTTTTTTGTAGAAAGTCAAATTTCGCATCTTTTATATTCTGTATTTTTTTTTTGTAAAACTTACTGCTTACGGTTTATGGACTATTTAATGAAACGGTTTATCGTTTTTGGCTAATAAATCGTAAAATATTGGATTAATCAATAAAATGCATGTATGTAGTTTATAGATAACTTTATTCTCTACAACTTTTGTTTGAAATTTTTTCTAGTGCCCATATTTTTTGAGTTGTTGTACGTTCAATGTAGAAATGCCGCCGCTCGGCGGGTGACGTGGCAGGCCAAAAGTTTTTTACGGATGTAATGAAAACGAAGAAGAAATTTCCAATGCAAGTGGATTTTCGCCGTTTGCAAAACGGCAAAATTTTTGATTTTTTTTTTACTTATAGAAATTTTTTTGCATGCATTTTTTTAAATATTTTCCTTTAATTTCCTTTTACTTTATTCTTGCATCTGAATATAAAATAACTACTCAATATTATTTAGTTGTACGAAATACATATATGTACATATACGAAACATACCTACATACCTTGAAATTTTCTATTTTTTGCCCGGTAATCCAACATTAAACGTTAAATAACTCAAAAAGCATTTGAAAAAAAGTTTCAAATAAAGTAATCTTAAAAAATGAATGTATGCATTTCACTGATTAATCCAATATTTAAAGAGTTTCTTGCCAAAAACGATTAACCGGCTCATTAAATAGGCCATAAATCGTAAACGGAAAGTTTTACAAAAAAGTTTACAACGTAAAAGATAAAAGATTTAAAGAATTTTCAAAAAAATCCAAATTTTTTGCCTTAAAGTGGATAGTTTCCGAGATATCGGCCAAAAACTTTTATTTAAGATTGCAAGCGAAGCTCCACCTGGATCTGTCAGCTTTTTGTGCTTTTATGGTCAGTACCTAAGTGACAAAAGTGAAATTGGATGGGAAATTTAGTGCGAATTTGGCTAAATAAAAACAGCTTTATTTAATGGGGTAACAGTACTACACTACTTTTTCTGTCACCAAAGGTGGTTTAATATTTTTGTGTCGACTGACAACTTTCAAGTGAGAATATTTTAACGGATATTAAGTTTTGTAGTCGGTACCTAGATAATTAAGTTTTTTAGATTTGGCTAGGTACCTTCCAGGTCAGAGCCAGGGTGGGGCGCTTGCCCCACCCTGCCCCACCGTGGCTACGCCCATGACTCCTAATCTCTTCACCTATAAAATAGTACTCGACATGAAACATCGACACGGTCGATATCAGTGCAGTACTCTCAAGGTAACGTGACTCACGCTACATCGTAATACTTACATAAATCTTGCTTTTCTTGTACCGTGTCACTATATTGTTTAGCAACGTCGCTTCGTTCAGGAACATCAGTTCGCCTGTAAATATAATTGCAGGGGATTACTACGATGTCTCATAGAAGGATTATTACCAATATGAGAAAGTGATGGCCTATATTTTCGACGCTATCATTACCGCTATCATTTTTCCACAATGGAAATAATACTGTTTTAAGGCATAGGGTACGGGAGCAGTATTAGAATAGCAATAAACCGATATAAGTTACCAAATAGGGATTGACATCCGTTGTACTAGTAGTGTAATAAAGTGCTTAGCTATAAATCGATAATGGCTACTGTATTTAATTATGATGATAATTTCTATAAAGGTCACTTCACTCAGTAATTATCATAGCATTAATGCTATTGAATTATTACTTATAATGAGTCTGCAAATCAGATAAGAGTAGAATTTCTAAATATCCTGAGCTAAGCTTATACATAAACGGACTTCAACTATGTAACTATGTTTAACACAAGTATTCTTTGATATCAATAGCTTAGCTTCAGTTATATTAAAGAAGTACTCACAGTTATCATCAACATCTTTAACGGGGTCACCAGCAGGGAATATATCGTCGAAGTTCACCACTCTCTTGGGGTACTTATTATCAACAGGGAACACATCTGCCTCCTCGCCCATGAGCTCCTGCAGCCGGGCGAGGATGAACCCCTCGTTCGGGTCCCGGACCCATACCAGCTGCTTGTCCATCGTCATTGCTTACTGGAAAAATTATATTGTATTGAAGTTGTACGTAAATTGATTTTGTTGGTTAGCGTTAGTGAGGAGGCCCTTGCAGTGGGAACAATTAATAAGGGCTGGTGAAAATTATATTTCTAAGTAAAAAAACAAAATAAGCTAACTATACTTAGCGGCTGAATAAGTTATACCGGCTGAATTGAGAACGTCTTCCTTTTTTGAAGTCGGTTAAAAATATACTAAGTAATTGCTCAATGTGCTCAATTGATAAAACATGCACCATAGAGTAAGATTTCAGTTTTATCGCATTATCTTTACCTGCCCCACTGCACCGACAAGACGCATGAAAAGATTATGATGATAGGGCTGCCTAATTTTATTCCTTTTTTTAATTTTAAGGAATTAAAAAAATCAATAACTGACCAGGACCTTATTAAATGTCTTTCGATATTATAAAAAGTTAGTCATAACTCATAATGCACAATGCACATAATATTATGTCATTCACACACACACCAATAGGTCACATAGCTACTTGGCATGGTTTCACATAACTAATGTATGATTAAGAAAATCAGCATAAAATCATCCAGGTAGTGAAAATTGGGAATGTAATTAGTACGTATTTAAATGCTTACATTACATTATATGCTACATGCATTCCATCCAGTGTTTTACTGAAATACGCAGTTGACGACCCTAATAACTTTACAGTTTTACATAGTAATATTAAATTACGTGCGCGTCATAGTAACCTTCGTGTTGTGGCCGATGCAAGCGATTACAGCTGTAAAACTGGTATAACAAGGGCAGGCAAATACGAAACTAGATATAAATAAATAAAATATCAGATAAATGACGATTTGGAAAGATGCAGCACAGTATACGTATATTCAAAAACATTACCATTGCATGTAATACAGATTTTATTATAATATAAATATAAATGAATTTCAAAACCGTTATTACTTATTACCTAATACTGAAAATATCAGTACGCGATCATTAACCCCGTTTCATCCAAAAAAGATTATTCTAGCAAAATATCTGGGTTAAGTTCATTAATTTTGTGCACAATTATCAAGTTACATAATAACTGTAATATAAAATATAACGAAGGCAATAAATTAGCAGCGGAACGAAATATTCAGTGAGAATGGAGAACGGTGCTATATCGCTTTCATGACGAACGCCTGTGATATTACGATTTACGCTGTTATGTAATTTATGAAGCATGCTTTGATAGTCAAGACGGTGTTCCGTATATTGCACCTAACTTGATGATTAGATTTAGATATATTATATCCAATTGGCAAATTTTTCATGATCTTATCTGTTTACAAAAATATATCAATTCTGTGGAAAAAAATAATCTTTATCCTATCTGTGTTGAATTTCACGATTTAAGAACTTAAACGTATTTATAAATCAATTCTACGGAAAATTATATTTTTTTATCCTATCTGTATCGAATTTCAAGATTCAAGAAGTTGAAATAAAATATTGGTAATTAATGTTTACACAAAAAGATGAAGCAGATAAAGGACAATTCCATAAAATATTATTATTAAGCTAATAGCTTTACCGCGGCAGTCCCCGAGTGCCACACGTCTTTTTTTACGATGATGATCACTGTAAAGAAGGAAACCACTCATTTACTTGTTACATGTTCTTACTTTGTTTATGACCAACTTTATGTGCCTAGAAGCAAACAAAATGACAAAGTAAATTAACTACTACATGTATTTATTTTATTGTTTTAATATGTCGCAGTGACAAACATTAGCGGTATAGCCCAATAATTATTAGACATGATACCAATACAGATAATCAAAAACGTGGCTTACACCTAACACTAGAGAACTCCAAAAAAAACTAGTCCACTCGACGCCCGCCGTTCCGGTGTATAAATCCGGAAATAAAACAAAGGTGCCCGCATCGTGCTCATTCGAAACGAAACAACTGCCTGTTGATAAACAAAACACAGACGTGTTTAAGTGGTGTAGCCGCTATGTGGGCTGCCGTTATGTACTTTATGGACGTCGATATCTCGAGTACTTTCGTCTTTTATAATAAATCGACGATGGCAAGCGGAACATAGTCATTCCAGAAGGACTCTTGGTATTAAAAGGTCGTAGGGCCAAGTTTACTAATTTCATAGGTTCCTGTTAAACCTATATGAATTATATAGGTATATAAATTATTTGTGAGCTCTTAATGACACAAAATGAAAGTAAACGATTTTTGTCAGTTTTGGGTGCAAAGTATGTATGTAAATTTTAATTATATTATCTCTATCAAATATTTTTATCAGAAACGGCATCTGAATTCAGAATGCAAAGAAGCTTCAGGCTAGCATTTCTTCTTTCGGTACATTGAGTGCCTTTTAACTAAAGGATTGAATCGTTTCTAAATGACTATTCTAATAAGCTTTATTAGTCTAATCTAAAAGGAGCACTTTAAACTGTTATTGAATAAGCAACTCTACCTACAATCTGTATAACTATACCAGTAGAAGATGCTATAGCTAACAAATAACAATGCATTAAAGATGAAATTTTACTATGTACATGAATTGAAAACATGTTCAAGATCTTAATGACGATGATAAAACACAATGGAATGATTTATGAGATCAGACAACAGTCTACATTAAAATCCGGTCGAGAAAATTGCACGGAATCACGAGACAAGAGCGCGTAAACATAATTTGAATAGCGGAAATAAATGAACAATAATGGTTTTATTGCTACTGTGAAAGTTGAGTCCAAATTGTTTGAAACACTTATTGAGTAAAAGAGATAACTTTACAGAGTGTAGCACTAGGAATATACATAATTATATGTTGAGGTTTAAAACAATGTGCTTGAACGAATTATCATTAATATTTCAACATTAGCCTATTTATACCTACACTTTATTTATACTTTAACAAAAACTTATTATCTTACAATTGATAAACAAAGAACAATAACTGATCGATAAAATCATAAGGGTGCACTCACACACATCAGTCACCGTCACGGCACGTCACCGGACAGGATTAAAAAAAAATATGTATCAATAGTTCTAGTATGACTCTGTTCCCACACGACAGTCGCCGGCACGAAATCTATCAGTGACGTCACCGGTCAGGCACGTCAAATAATCTTTCCATACATGTATCATACTTTTATCCCCACTCACCCGGTGCCGTCACGTCTCAGTTCAGTCAGCGTCGTGCTACCGTCAATTGCTACATGTTCTCTAGCGTGACACACGTCTAATCACTGACTAACCTGATGTATGTGTTCAATGATTCAGTCAAACCGGCGACGTGACTGACGGACAACATGACGGTGACTGGTGTTTGTGGATACGTACACAAACCGTCACCGATCAGTCATCGGTGACTTGACGGTGACTGATGTGTGTGAGTGCACCCTAAATAATTAACGTTTGACGATAATACTTAGTATTGTACGATACTTTGATTAATACCGCCAAGGTGACAGGTGACAGAGATAATGTACATAATATGGTTGCACTAAGTAAAACACGCGTAAACGATATATAAATTATTGATCAGAGCCCACATTAAGGTTCTTTTGTTTCATATAACAATGACTTAATTGCATTAATATCGCTGCATGAATAGTACCCACGTGCTCTCGCCGCTCTCAGTAATTAGATGATTGGCATGACCTTGCCAGTACCTATTCATGTGATAGAGGGGAAAATAATCATTCGTACATGAATAGGAATATAATATTATTATATACAATTATGTATATTAGAACAACTGCAACGGTAACAGCTTTTGCTCGCTTTCTAAAAATGATGACTATCTCTCGTAGATATTCATGTTCCTTTTCGAAATTATATTGAACTAACGAACTTTATATTTCAACAATAGCTAACGTAAACTGCAAATCCAATAAGGCTTACACCAAAAACATTTGCAAATAGAACAGTTTACTTGTTTGTATTAAGGGCACGATACGAATTTCTCTGCTCACCGAGGCGTTTGACCTGACCTATTGACCTTAAAGCCTTTTCATCGAGTTCATCTAGCAAGACACGAATCCTCACGACTGGTCTTGAATTTAGTTAAAGCTTAAATTTTTTTATAGTAGGTATGTAGGACTCTAGTCTATCTTGGCTTGTAATTTATCGTGTATCGTTCATTTATATTGCATCATATTACACTTATATACCTATATAATATACAGGAAAATTAAAACAATTTACGTAAAAAGACAATTACGTACGATGGGAATTGCGACTAATTTCGATACGCACTTGAACTGTTTATTTTAAGCCTATATATTTAGGTCATTTTTATTACGCAAAAATGTATTATTTTTTGTATGAAGTTACAGAAGAGTTACAAACATACTCTAACACTTCATTTAAAGATAAATAATGATAAATGTAGTATGAATCATCTTGAAACGCTGAGAGCTATGTAAGGACATCTGTTTCATACGTAATTTGTTTGTGAAGACGTACGTTATACCATTATACTTTAGTACTTTACCATAAGCCTGTTTATTTATAGATTATTATAGTGTTTATGAATTTATAAGTGTAAAATCATTTCAAAGAAAATGTTAAGAACATGTTTCTGGTGTTTTTAAAACAAATGAATTTTTAAATTATTTTTTTGAGCGAAAGAAAGCAAAAAATGTTTCTTTTGCTTATCATAACGCAAATTTGAAAATTATATTAATCGCGGATTGCGTCTTACACAGACAGTTTACATGTGAAACTTTCTTCGTTGTATTGTTGTCTCCAATAAACTAACTTGGACCAAGACCCATTTCGTTGTAAGTGACAAATAATGCAGGCTAGTCGCAAGTGACAGACAGACTGATTGTCGAATGTGTCGTGAGTCAGCGCTTCGCTAAATTGCCTTTGGAGACCTTTAGGGTCATTGCGATTTTGCGAATTAACCCTGTTGTTAAATTGGGTCTGCCTTGGGTGGGTCTGATGCTAAAGCTCTTTGCGCCATTTATATGTAAATTTTATGAAGCTGTCCTTGTTATGGTTGGGCAGTTAGGTACCTTCATATCATATTTGTTGGGTTTGAAGGTTTTACATACTAAAGGATAGACAAAAACCAAACTTGGACTTATATTACTACTTTTTAATAATTATTTTTATACTGTAAGATTGTTGCACACGCGAAGATTTTCAGGACGTTTAGGTGGTAAGAGATAACGCAATTATGGGTTTTTAAATAGCATTATTACTGTAGTGTGCATAGGTATATACATATTATGTAAATATACAACACTCAGCCTTAGCTATTAATACTAAAGACTCGTATACGTTGCTAATTTAAAAAGTAGATTATAAACTTCCACTCCAGTTACATAGCATAGAGAAACACGATACTAAGGGGATTAAAATGACTTAAATGTTGATATAGTTTACATGTGTAGCTCGGAAGTATGTATTTTTCCAGTTCTTTTGTTTTTCCAAAGAAACAGGTAGCGTATTATGTGTTACATGTTTTTCCCTAAGGTTTTTCCCGGTTTTTCCCTTATGAACCTATAAAACATGTTAGTAGATAGCTACCACATTTCAAATAACGTTAGGTATGAAAAAACGTACGATAGGGGTATTAGAGAATTTATCATGACTGAAATAACACTACGACAACATTTACATTTAGATTTATTTTAAGAACAATTTGTTCACTTCGAATATATTGGTTTAGTAGGTATATCATTAAAATATTCGAAATAGTTTTCAAATTACCTTGATATCTTATCAACTCTACAGAGCGAGATAAAACAGATTTAAATACCTGTTTTTTTTCAGTTAAATAATAAATTACGGTCTCTATATAAGCAAAACTAGCAAGTTCAAATCGAATGATCTGCTGAAGCAATTACTATAACGGCGATATATTCATTAACCAGACTTCTGGATCATAAAGATAATCTGAAGACACTGTTTTGAGGTCGGCTGCAATTAATGTCTACTTTATCTCGCCGACATATTTTACTTAGAAAGTGCAACGAGTTTTACTTATGTCGGTACAAACATACACCGTTCATGCGAAAATATAACTTGATCCCGATAACGTGAAATTGACTTTGTACACTAAAACATACAACTTCCTTAAAATGTCCAACAATTTTTCAATCACTTTAATAAAGCTCGTTCTACAAAGGATGAAAGTTGTACAGGTACGCATTATAATTTATAAGGTCTTATAAATTACAATGCGGTATGATGTAGGTAATATAATCAGACACGATTCTTCAAAATAACACTCCCCTATATCGTTTTATCTAAATTCTAAATCAATGTCATCGCTTAATAAACGTCAAAAGTTTTTTAATTTGTCCGTAATACATCATTACAAACTTGACACACATACATTACACCTAACGTTAAAAAAAACAATCCATACAAGGAAACACCTGTTAGCTACACCACTTTTTAGCTCACACAGTAATCAATTAGTCATACTCAATTAACTGGTTATGAAAGTATTTTAATACGATCATTAAAATTACCATCACGCGAGTTCTTAGACTAGGTAGGTATGTGATGTAAGAAATTTGCTACGGAGCCTTGGCTCTGTGGTCCTTTAGGAAGAAATAGAAATTATCTTGCGCTTTCTTCCATCCTTTTAACAGCAGAAGCAGCATAAAACCATGTTGCTGATCTCAATCGAAATGAAGTTATGGTTGTAATTTTACCTTGATCATATCTGCCAATATGTCATTCTTATATCTGTGTAATTTTGTAAACTAAATAGTGAACTCTTCTATTTAAGCTTAATCCAACTAATTTATGATTGTTTTGCTTTGGCAAGGGATAGATCGATTTACAGTTTGTACGTTCTATCAATTTAAATTCATAATTTTACGTAATAAGAAAACGCATTTAAAGTTTAGAACAAACGAAACGGAAATATTTTAAACTATTGAAATACAATGGTAATATATTCATTAGTATGTGAGATCATAAGTACAATTATTAGTTTCAGATATGTAATTAATAATTCGTATTTTTCTGAATAATTCACTGCGAAAAAGGAATGATGTTAATTGCAATGACATACTGAGAATGTAGATCTTTGTTTTAGATCACAAGCGCAATGTTCATCACTTCTTTCTTAAATTTGCATTACACTAAAATTATCAGAAAACATGTAACTTTTTCTCTCAATAATTATTGTACGTACGTATATAGGTTAAATTACTAAACGTATTAAGTTTATTGACATCGTAAAATGGTAACACACTTTTACACGGTCCAATGCCAAGGATGAACTGTATTTGGTTATCGGAACTGGTTTGTGTCGCCACTCAAAGATTTGACCCACGCAGCGCCATGTGAAACGGTATTTTTATGCAAAAACACCGCTTATGTATGCATAATATGTCTGACTCAGTAGTTTACTGAGGCAAATGGAAATTGAGAGAAGTTTTATGTCCAGAATTCTGTATTATCACTATGAACCTATCCAACCCTAATATATTATCTTATCTAAATTTCATAGAAATGTGTAAATAAAGTACAGGTTTATCTGTGTCGAATTGAATCTACAAACTAGTTAGGCAGCGAAACGGAACTGCTTTGAAATTTCCGCTGAGTTTATACTTTTTTTAGCATTTCAAATCGTGTAACCGCCTATTCATCTATCTACCTACTTATCTTTTTATTACATCACAAGAGAAAAATTATCGAGTAAGATTACTGACAAGAAGAAGGAAAAGTTTTTACGTTACGTAATATACAGTAGCTAGACTTTTATAACAACAAAATAAGATCTTAATTACACTCAAACGTTTGCTATTTTTTCTCGGAAAACCATCATGAATAGTTAAACGTTGTTCGTCATTTGAATCTGCCTACAGAACTAATAAATTATTAATTTATTAGTCTACTCTAGGCCATATCTTATTCCAATCATGCAGTTTATTCGATGAATAATTCCTGTGTGTCTCAGTAACACCTGTTATATTAAACGAGTAGAGAAGCAAAGTTAGCTAAATATATTTAATAATTAATATTACTATTGCCTTCACAGCAACATTCACACCTCGTCCTCTAGGGTAGGAAATAACAATGAAACCTAAACCACTGCGAAGCCGCGGGCAAACACTGTATAATATGAATTAAACAATTCTTTTGTCCCTTGGGGTGTGGGTAAGTGTGGATTACATAACTCATGTATTATATATCTGTGTTTTTTAACCTACTAACATGTATGTTGTACAATGGCTTTACCATACATACATTCATTGTAGCAAAGCATATCTTATATATAAAAATGAATCGCAAAATGTGTTGGTAAGCGCATAACTCGAAAACGGCTGAACCGATTTCGATAATTCTTTTTTTATTATATTCCTGGAAGTACGAGGATGGTTTTTATGTAGAGAAAACGTAAACATGTACCACGGGCGAAGCCGGGGCGGACCGCTAGTTTAGAATAAGATCATAGTACCCCACATTACTAATTAATAGTTACTACGTAAATTGTAGATACTTTATTAATGAGTAACAAACAGGGTTTTAATTAGAGCTGGAATATTGCAATTGAAATCAATAGGGTCAAATTGAGATGAGGTTAACGAATAAATCATCGCGGGGAACATCAGGGCCGTATCAATTTATGGTCCCCCATGCAAGGATGTGTGACGAGCTACATATGAATGACGCAGGTGCAAATTGCAAATGCATAAGGCTTATTGCAGAACAGCAGGCTAGATTACCCTATACCCTTGATCCCTTTAAAAAGTTTACTTTGTTTAAGTCTTTGAAGTAAATGTTTCTACTACTAGAAGGCACATGCCGCAGTACCCCATCTAATCTTCTCTTATCATTTTCATCTTTTATGTCTTGTGAAAATAATATTCGGTATAACACCATCCATATGTGGGATATATAGGTACACGTACACCTATGCAATAATTGTAATAAGCTAAGGTAATAAGTATTCCGGTACAACACTTATTTCTTGTTCCAGTAAACAACAAGTAGATTAAATAAAAGACTTTTCCATATCAGTATTTTAATTATCGTTATCTTTGAAATTCTTCGTATATTGTTAAATGATTCAATTGACGATAACAGCTAATAAGTAAGTTATAAATAATGCATTGATCGATATACGATGACTGCATTTTTATTCCTGTAGGTAAAGAAAACTTCGAGAAAATACAGTCATTGTAAATACATGATAGACTAAAAGGCAAAATAGCTGTTACATATATAAATATGCCCTTTTCATCATTCACATCATTCGATGGAACACAAAATCCCACTAGATTAGGAAAGGGGTGCAAGACTCCCTGTTTTAAATGGCACTTTCCTTTTTCAATGAACCAAGATTAACTGTCTCATTCAAAAGACACAGACACGTTATAAAAAGTGAAGTCCCATAGATAACACTGCACTTCGCTTCTTCAAAAGAAAACTCCCCTTGAAAGGATGTGTAGGCGGTATTATCTATTTCAACAACACAGCTACTGTTCCACTGTATAACTTTTCAAGAGGTATGTACTCACTGCAATACCAGACTCTCCCTGAATACAATTTAAGAGGGAACAAATATAATATGAGAAGTATTGACAAAGTACTGAGTTACAGTACCTACATACAAAATACATTCGCATCCAAAAGAGTAAACATAGTACTGACAGCGAAGTGCATTTCGATACTTATTTATGTTTAGACAGTATAATGAATGATGATTTGCTTACTTTCTATGTACATATTGTAAAGAATTACACAGAACAATTTGTAACCCAGTGCAATTTCACGGAGGCATCATGAATTGCTTGCAAGTGAGCTTTCACTCTGTTCACATTAATAGCACTCACATCCTGAGATATTTTCATTGGCATATTAGATTAGAAAGTCAGCCATAAACAACTTGATAAATACCAAGTCGGTAAATTATCTGTTATCGGGTCCTTTTATGGGTCAATCAATTTTTAAAGGTCCCGATCATAATTTTCTCGTATTTTTTTTTTTAACTTAATTTTCAGCATTTTACTATTTCATTTAGAAGATAATTCTTCGTAGATTAAGATTATATAGGCAGCAGTGATGTTGATTACATACATTTGTGGATTTAACTTCACGAACCGATCTATTCACGGGAAATAATGTCCTTTGGACAACTTACACAATAGTACTTTTTTAAATGTTAAATTCCCTTCAGAATTAAAATAAATTCTTCTAATATTAAATAATAAATAATATTTTGATATTTGTTCTATTTACACCCAAAATACGAAATATTTTTATTAAAATTGAAACGAATGATGTCTTTTGAACAACCAAACAATGTTTCATATATAAAAAAGTTTCAGTAAAGCGGAAATAGTGATATTTTTTACAAAAAAACTATTAAGGCGAGCTTGTTACGTATCGTATTATTGATTTTACTTAATTAAAATGAACTGATTCTCGATATAACTGAATGAATGAAGTATAATGTGATTTTCATATGGGGACATCTTAGTCGTCTTGATTTTTGAAATGTTAAAATTACAATTAAACTAGACATAAAATTGCGTAATAAAAATGTGTTCCCGAAACAGCCGAGTAATAAACAAAACATGAACTATTTAACTGTTAAAGTATAAGTTTTATATAATTATTGTCCTAGGGACAACCAAATTGTCCATGGTACAACCACTTTTGTTGGCTAAGTGACTGGTTGTCCGCGGGACATTTTTAAAATTTTGACCCGCCAAGCAAATACTATTGTTATTTTATATATTAATCTCAGCTCACACTAAATTATAGACGAAAGCGCATCTCGTGTAGTATAATTGATAACAATGCATCAAGTACTTATGTTTTAATCACAGTTGTCTGACGGACTGACAATAAAGCCACCCCACACTCACCAACGTTGCTCGGACGACTGTTGCCGTGATTTTATACAAATCAAAATGGCGTTTGAGCCCGACAGTTAATTATTGTGTTTAGCTTGTTGTTTAGGAATCTACCGCGCCATCTGTGTTTTGTTTTCATAACTAAATTACGGTTGTCTGTGAGACCTGTGCCATGTAGATGATTTATGGGGACAAAAGTAAAATGCCTGAAAATCGTATTATATCCAATAAAAAAAAAATTATTTGTATGTTTTTATGTCAATAATCATTAACTGAAACAAGAAGTGTATTTGGTATTTATGGTCGTGATAGTATGTGTTCGTGATGCGAAGTTTGTTAATGCATTGTAGCTTGGGGACAAATGTGATAGTACTGGAAAATTGCATTTAGTCTCTGGACAACCATGCAACTACGCACAAATTAATAAAACAATTAAAATTTTGTTTACAATAATGTTAGAAAATATTAAAAAGAATATAATTAAAACCAATTTAACTCTTTATGATTTCATGTTTATTAATTATCGTTCAGGGACATGATGCGTGTACCGTCGGACCATTAAAAGTTGATCGACCCTTATACAGGTTACGTAATTTCAATGGTACGCTTTAATAACTATGTTCCAAAGTTCAGAAAATTAAATATTTATGGGTCATTTTCAAAATATTTGTACATCACGAAATTGTCAGTAAACTGTTTCGTTAGGAAATGTCAGGAAGTTGTAAAAGTAAGGCTGTATTCAGAATAAGGTAATATTACATATAAAAAAGTAAGAAGTCACTAGTTAAAAAAAAATATATTTTTAGTTACAAAATAATCAAGAAACAATCAATTTTTATAATTCTCTGTTTGGTTTTCCTTTTATTTTCTTCTATCATTAGCTTCTTTCCATTTTTGTCTTCGAGCTTCTTTTTCACTGTCATTAAGATCTGATATTTTTCTTTGTCTTTGTTTCACTTTCTCGAGGTGTTTTTTCCTTTTCTTTTCATATTTTTCAGGGTTTTGCTTTTTTAGTTTTTCAATGTATTTTTTTGCCGTTCGGCACCGGTTAGCGGCATTCTGAAACTAAAAAAAGCTGTTGGATATATGTTACATGTATTTTGAATAAAAATAAAAACAAAAGTAAGCATCACTCGTGTGGGTGGAAAAGCGATCAACACTAAATGCAATAAGGCAAGCGTTATCCCATCAGAAACCACTTGTAAAATTGGAGGCCAAGACTCACTGATCCGCTTTCACTATAAAAAAGTTATCAGATCCCAGGAAAAGTCAAGTCCCTAAGCCCGACTTTACTAACCCTACATCATGGTTTAAAAAAGTATGGCCTGTAGTTACAAAAAAATAATCTTGAGAGATTTATTGTTTTTCTCCTTTATTTTTATTCGTTACATTAATTTAACACACATTTTAATATCTTATTTTCATACTTTACACATGAGACCACAGCTTTACCGTCTACAATTTACTGACGTCAGTAAATGTCAAGAAATTGTTCGTCAGTAACATGTAAAAAATAACCTAAGAAATACTTTTACACAAAACATAATCACATTTACCATTAGATTGAAAGTGTAATCTATTACTCTAGTCATAATTTAAGTATATTACAATTGCGGTAGGTGAATTCTTCAAAATGTACTTACTTTTGTTGAGAATACGTCGTTAGGAAAATGTAACTAAATTTTTTGCACAGCACACTACAGGACTTCTTCCATGTCTGGACGACGAACAAAATGGCGGCGCGTTAATGTGACCTTACTTTTCGTGACATGACCAGTTTTGCCAATGATTAGAGTTAGATTCCTCTTCTTTGTGATACAAGAAGTTGGTTAATTATGTCAATAAATCAGTGTCACGAAATTGTAACGATTGATAGGGACATTTTATAATATGTCATTCTTCGTTTATTTAAGGTAATTTAAATAGTTTAATCTATCAGATATAACACTTCAAACATTGCTTTTTAATTATGATACAAAAAAATAGGAAGTTTCATACAAAAATTCTGATAAAAATATTGGTTTTCATTGTCGTCCACATAGGGGACAATAAAAAAATGTATGGAGCTTTTTTTGTTACTTTATTTTCACATTAAATTTATGTAAGAATTTGAATCGCAATTCATTGCTTTTCATCAGAAATGATATGCAGTATGCTTAAGTTTAGTCTGTAAAACGTTAACAATGATTTATTTCAGTCGTAACCATATTTTTTTCGAAGATTTTTTAGGGGGACAAACATTTTGTAGTAATGTACAATTATTTTGAAAACGACCCTTATGTCCATCTAGTATCAAATGTATTTATTGTAAGGTGTTTAATTTTAAATAAACAAATTAATAAAGAAGAGAATTATATAAGTAGTTATTATAAGTTAATTTTCCATTAGTAGGTATTATATCTACATCTGTCTGCATTAAATTATTATCATTTTTGGTTTTCCTGTTTTATACAAATCAGCAAAGCTAAAATTTAAAGGTTTTTACCTATTACATATTATTAAATATCGTAGAAGAATGAATCAGAAGAAAGCCATCATTATAAATCGTTTGATACAGCTTAATCTTAATCTCAATGCTTAGCTATGCAATTTTATATCCGATTACTGTAACCAAGAGGCAAATGCAAATAGCAATTTGATTAGAAATGGCAATTTGCGTTAAACAAGTTTCATCAGCGGATGTACAGCCGTTAGTGGAAGATAATCTCGGGCTGATTGAATAACGGTTAACGAGCCTTAAGGGGTTTCGACTGCAAATGGCTTAATGATTCTTTATTTATGGACATTTTATATTATACTGCAATGTTTTAGCGTATAAAATTAACATAGGATTTTATCAAGTAACTAATAAGTGCTCAAGACATTGATATTCCTAAATTAAATTAGTTACCATTTTCTGAGACGCAAAGTAGTAGCAGTAAGCTGATAGCGATAAATATTGGGTCAGACAATTCAACTGGAAGAAATTAAAATAGTTATTCCTGATTTTGACTATAAAACACTCCCAAATTATTTCCTTACGTAAGTGACTGATTTAACCGTTAATTAAAATGTCATAGTCACGAAAGTATTTCGCGTTGATCGTCTGCAAACGGATAAAGCGGATGTAGGGCAGGAAGCCACACCAATAAAATCGATATTGGCTAACATAATATAGTTCTTGGTGGTAATATGTTGGGGTTTATGGAATTCAGTAATGTCGTTAGAGATTTAATTACCGCAGAATTATTTACGTAATACAATATGTAACAAAGAAGACCTCCTTCACTTGAGCATTAATCAAGAGTACGTAGGTAGATAATAATGAAACTGTGGTATAAAATACTAAGAATAAAATTTATAATCTGAACCTGTAATACACTCCTGAAAATCGTGAATTTGCTGTTTGAACAATAAACAATATAATACCTATCATAGGATGAAAATTAAGTGCGGATATAATTTTGATGTAGTCATTTTTTGCTGAGAGGTTACGTGTATGTAAACTTTCTCACCATTAATGTTTTGTCAAATCATTTTCGATTTTGAAACATGACCAGTAAAATTACGTACACTTTCCAAGTATAATATTAATAGGCAGTTATGTAGTCATTAGATGCATCGTACTATATTATATTATCTCTATAGGTATAATGATTGATATGATTACTTTCACATTCAAATTTCTCTAGCACAGAAAGTTGACTGCATTTTTATCATATCAACGACCTATCAATGAACATTATCAAAATGTAATGATTTTAGTTCGGGTGGAGTTGATACGATGACGGAACTCGGCACTTATTTCCAAAAATATAAATTATTATCTACCTCACCTCAAACTAACTAGCTTCGGCCAGGAAATTAGGAAATATTTAAGGTCACTAAGAATTAAGAAATAGTGGCAGTATACCTACCTACTGTAAGCAAAGGTTATCAAGGTTGAAGGTAATACAGGTGTACTTTTTTGAGAAAACTATAAACATAAACATATGATATGAAAACAAAATACAAAAAATCCAACTATTGTTACGACAACAAGAATCCATAAATTGAATATTCTGTTTTGTGTCACGAATCACGACAGGCAAACTATGTCCCTGTCTCATACTATCTGTGGTCGTGGCTAGGTGTGAGGGGGATAATAAATTCAAAACCTGGTTAGGATATCCGTGCTTCCGTCGACTAGCGAGGCATGACCATTGCTTCCGGCAGGGTTCAAATGTTTTGTTTACATCGCTTTATGGTATAGCTGACTCATTAAGCAGAGTCCATTTTGAACCCCTTATTTGTACAGCCGCGTGTCTCATTTGAATGCCAAGAATACTGCAATGTAAGCGTTTATAATATACACGTAATTACTTTGTATCGTCGAAAATTACGTCATTCGCCTTTGAAATTGCTACAAGCTGATACAACGATTAACCTAAGAATTTAAGTACCTAATGATAAAGTAACAAATTCATAGAATTTTCGAATTCGAAGAATAAATAATAAAAGTTATCGATAAAAATTATATTCCTACTTTGAAATACACTGCATATTTTTATTCAATCTTAGTTGCCTAAAGGCTAACCCAAAAACAAGGTACGTAGGAACAATATCGCTCCGGTCAGCTTGTCTGTATATTTAATATTATATATACAACTGAGATAATGCTTTTAGTTATCAATTACACCGCAGTTTGTGATAAGCATCGATAAGATAACATAACAATGGTCTTGATCATTAATTGCACTTCATGGAATTTTGTAATGGTATAAAAATACATTTTAGTAATCATGAATCGTATCATTTTGAATCAATAAATACCGTAATATTAATATGACTTATTAACCTACGTGTATATCCTAATACCGCGTAAATCAATAGATGGTGTCATGACGTCGTATGGCGCGGTTTCAACCGATACATTGACCTCCCCAAAAATAGTTGAATACAATGTTATTAAATGTAAGGAATGATGTAAAAGTGGACATAAAATATGGGAGTCATTAATTCCTTAATTTGTAAGTAACAACAAATTTAGGTATTTATACTCCTCTAAAACAACGAAGTTATCTTATCTCCAATCGGATAATGAAACCTTTGTCAAACCAACCACGCCTAAATAAAACAAAAAATACATTTATAAAAAAATATAAAATGATTTATTTTATTAAAATACAAAAGTTTCTTAGATTATTATAAAATATTTTTACATTTGGCGTCTATTGCCGAACGAAATACCCGATTGCTGTCCTTTGTTTGTCCCATATTGCAGAGAAATTACATTTTGGCCGGCTTTCAGCTGTTCTTCACTGAACTCTCGAACATTCTTGTCAGCTTCTTTAGGTCCGAAGGCTGGCAAACCATAATTTCCCGCTTTCCTTCCTAGCGATTGCAGACAAATGATAACTGAATATAAGTTTTGTTTCTCCCAAAGGTCAATCGTCTGGAAGGTTTCTTGGGGCGGTACTCCCAACTTGACTGCAGCTTCCAAGAAAGCATTGATGTTCTCCATGCATTTGAAAGCCATGGACGATTGGTTGATTTTCTTGACGATACCGTCTTGGAATTTGTTGACTAGCTTGCAGAGCAGAGTTCCATCCTTGAGTATTTCATAAAGATTATCGGCATCGCCAGAGGTGTTGATGTTCTCACCTGTGACTGTCTTCACCCATTCGAGCGTTTCGAAGGCGATGTCGTTGTTATACTTGCTGTTAATCCTGGCTTGAGCCTCAGCGTTGATGCCGGCTTTCCCTGCGCGGAGTTCGGCCATGTTTTGTGTTGTCAGGATTACGGACGCGTAGACACTGAGCTCCTTATGATAAGCAATTCGGTATCGGCTTGGTGATATAGTGCTATGATAGCGATTATTTATCGATATATGAGTATGACTTCACTGTAGATATTCCACTTTATTGAGTAGAATAAAAGATTACGTGTTGATATTATATTGATAATTAAACTGATATTAAATCAAAAAATAATAATAAAATAGTTGGATCATAAATCTAGGATATCAGCTAATGGATATTTTAAACTTTATAGCTTCAACTAATAAAATTAAATATAATAAGTTTGTTAAAATCTTTGTCATAATATTTCCCATTCCTGTTTCATTAAAATCAGTCAGTTAGTCAGCCAAACATAGTCTATATCTGAGTGATCTGTTTTATTTGGTTGGGAAAATCATATGAATTTCTTTAGCCAAAGTCTGGCCCGCCTCGCGGCTTCGCGATACGATAACATCTTATGTTCAAGTACCTAGCTTCAAGTCTCTAGGTATGAAGTGTGTAGTGTCTTAATTTGAGATTTGTGTTAGTAACCACCTATAATAATTACATGTTTTGGTAATGCAGAATGTTAACTAATAACGTACCTAGTCTAAAAATCCGATAAGCATTATTTCTTTGGAATTTTTGCAATATTCATCACTTTTATCCCTTACTATTGGAGTACCTGGAATTCATATTATCAACTTTATCTTTTACTAGATTTTTTTCATAAAAAAGAAGTTATACCCGGCGCGGCCTAAGATGATCCCTATGACAGTTCGTCTAAGTGATTGCTCGTATGATGGATCGTGTCGATACTTTACTATTTTATAGGCTAAGGCGTGGTTTGCATTCAGCCACGTCGGTAAACATGTTTTTACAAATATTATAAAATGAATTCTTAACGTTTATTATGTAAACGAAACGGTAAGTAAAACGAAAGTTTTCCAAAACATAAAAATGCACCTTATCATTTTCTCGTAATCTTTAACCCGTTTAACACAGTGTATATTATTTTATCATGAAAATGGAATCCCCCATTTAATTTTTCTAAAAAACTTATATTATCATAGGTAAGTAAATTAACGCGAACGGTAATTAATTATGCTGCGATCTTCTGTTCCATTCAATAGAGAATGAACTATAGCTTAAGCATGGAAAAAATGTGAACTCGTTTCCATTATCGAAATTTGTTTATCGATACTTTCCGCACTAGTCGATAAATGCCAACGATGTAAGTTTTGAAGGACGTAAACGTAAAGTCAGATTGATAGTTATAATTTCTCGTAAATGTTAAGAATTGTTATAATTCCAACGGAATATCATTGTAATGGCATAAAGCTACGTAAAAATTAATAAATGCCATTTTTAGACGCCTCCAATACGTTTCTAATTTAATGGTGACGCCATTTCAAGTTTGTCTCTTGAGAATAACAGCTGTCAGTGTCATAGGGATCATCTTAGGCCGCGCCGGGTATAATAAAAATATATTTAAAACATCCACAAGTTGTTATGTACATACAATATACATTATTATCAGATACAATGGATTATTATTGTGTTGGTTTTAGTAAATTTTGGAAGAATAAGTGTTTACCTTGTAAATAAATTACATACATATTTAAAATGAGCACACAAAGTATATTTTTTTTCAATAAATCCCCCATAGGAAAGAAACTTGCAATTGGTGGCGATTCATGTAATGCACTAAAATAAGGTGGAATAACTGAACATTAAAATCCGTTAAAAAATCTTTAATTTCTAAATGTACAATACTCGCGTAAAATCAAACACAAGAAAATACTATTCTCTTCCCGTTTTATACTTTTATTACATCTATTAAATTGTTCTAGATCAATAAAAGTTATCATCTTTTATGCTTTTGATTATTATTTTATTGATAAAATACGTGATCAAGATATATATGACATTCAAATGCACACAAGTAAAATTGCAAAGTGCAATTATAAAGTATTTTCATTTGAAAGAATACAATATAGTGAGATTTTTAGATCGTCTGGAAATTTGCCATCCTGGAAGCTCTGGTTGACCAACAACATCAGCGGAGTTGAAAGCTCTTCTACACACTGCTTCAGTAATATCGGTGGGATATCCGTCCACTCCGCAACTGTGCTTATTTTTAATCACATTGATAATTTTTTTTATGATATTTTTTATGTATCAGAATTTCAATAAAATTATAAAAAGTTTAGGAATAAAGGTTACTTGCATAGAAGGAAAATAAATTTATTTTAGCAAAGAATACATAATATGTAGTAGCTAAACGCTACTATTTAAAGGTTGAATTAAAAACACAATGCTTATTAACTAATAATTACTAAAGTATAAAAATATCTTATCTTATATATATAAAATTCTCGTGTCACAATGTTAGTCTGCATACTCCTCCGAAACGGGTGGACCGATTCTCATGAAATTTTCTGTGCATATCGGGTAAGTCTGAGAATCGGCCAACATCTATTTTTCATATGTACCACGGGCGAAGCCGGGGCGGACCGCTAGTCTCTCTATATAAGTCTCCCAGTTATAAGTTAATTGAGTCTATAATGTGTCATTATTTTATGATTGGGTAAAACAAGGACTGCAGAATGTCTATGTAAATGGAAACCTGCATAATGACATGGATTTGAGATATGATTATATGAATATAGTATGTATTGTTTATATTGTAATATCATATAATGAATATTTATTATGTCCTTAAGTAAATCTGAACAGGAGTGATTAGGTATGTATTATGCTTAGTATTATAATTAATTAGGTATCATCTCAAAGAGAAATTCCTATATGCCATTGGACTGAATACAGGTATTGTTTTAAAAAACACTATGGCCTTAAATGTAATACAAAATTAGACAGGCTACATGAAAATCGTTTGACCTTGTATTACAAAATGTTGATAAATTTACATTGTTTCCACCAAACAATACAATTGTAGCACAATGGCTTGTTTTAAACAAAGAAATAGATGCTATCAAATTAACTGATAATATTTTATAGATACCGTGAAATTCTACACTGATAAGTGTATAATAGAAATAATCCAGAATTGCTTTTGTTTTTTTATATTAAAACAGTTTTGTTATTTTAATAACTCAGGCCCCGGAATCACAGACACAATAGAAAATCTATTGTGTCGTGGACTGAACGGGCCGTTCGGGGCTCAATGGGTTAAAAAGTGGGTACTTTTATTATTAACTAATTGTGTAAAATTATGATACAAGTGATTTATAGAGGAACAGTTTGTAAGTTTGTTTGGAGTGACCTAACTATAGAGCTTCTAAACTAAATTTTGAAAATCCTATCACCATTACAAAGTTTTTTCAAGATAATTTCAGTTCAACTTAATACATAGGTACATATATATAATTTTTTATATTGGGCAAGCTTAGATCAATTGGCAAATAGAAAAGCTAT